>JAHWFP010052764.1:631-13434 GCA_023313725.1 Lithobius niger | reverse complement strand
AAGTAGACGTCCAGCATTAAGAACAACAGACAGTACTAGTTTGCAAATCAAAAACAAAACCGTGCATCTCAATCGGGCTTCTTCAGCAACGGAAAACAAATCCGAAAGTGAAACTAACACGAGTTCGGTAGGCGCTTCTAGGTACGGTGCGCCACTTCTTGGCCATCGGCCCCAGACACCTACAAAAGAAAAACTTCCTCTACAGTCTGCTTCAAACATAACTACACAGCAAGCTACTCGTAGTTTTGCTGAAGTTGCCAATTCTTTGCCTGTCTCAAATACTGTTTCTGCCAGTTCTCGATCTAAGCCTAATTATGGCAATAAAAGTCGAGTTGGAGGCAATGACTTTAGTCAGCTAAATTTCCAGAGGAAGAAAGTTTTCCTTAGCACCCACAACATTTCTACCACCTCTGACCAAATATCCAAAACCATTCAAGGCATTATTGGCATTACGCCAATATCATGTGCTCAGCTTCGCACCAAGTACAACACATACGTATCTTTTTGTGTGACTGTTGCTGAGAAACATTTTTCTCAAATTCTCAATCCGGATAACTGGGAAGAGGATTTCCTCATTATGCCTTTCGAAGGGAAAAGTAGATATCGCCAGCCTGCCAACAATTCTTCTCAGCAAACTTTAGCTAGTCGTGCGGTGCAAGCAGCGTCCTCTACTGTTCCCAACATTCCATCTGTCAATACTCCTAGCATGACCAGGAACTCAAGCCCCTCTAGGGATCCAACCCCATCTCTCTCACCCACCATGGTGGCACAACCCGGCCAACTTGATCCTCCCTCCAGCAGTGTAGTGGATTCTGCTCAAGCAACTGGATCACCATCAAATCCTACTGATGCCAAGCCAACTGGCAAGCCCTGTACTCAGTCGAACGTTGCCGTCCCTTCTCCCATAATTATGACCAAGGAAACCCTCTGCTCATCTCCATCGGATCTGAGGGCTGAGATTGAAGTATTAAAGCAACAGAATCTCGAATTGGAACTCCAACTTACAAAGTCGTGGGATGTTCATTCATCATTCGACGAAGATGATAAATCCTGTACTTCATCTGTTCCCTCCGAGAGGCATCAAAAGCCTGAAATTCAAGACAAAGACTAAAAACCCTAAAACCAGCATCCTGCCCATCAAGTGCATACTTCTCAATGCTGAATCCATTTGCAACAAAATTCCTGAACTTACTACTGTCATCAATGACTATGATCCTGACTTAATTGCTATTACTGAAACCCACTGTAACAGACTTGTTCCAGATAGAATTTTCCCATTTAAAGATTACTCTGTGCATCGATGCGACAGATTGTCCGGAAGGAAGGGTGGAGTGGCTCTGCTTGTACGCT
Organism: Lithobius niger; assembly: GCA_023313725.1. Taxonomy (NCBI): domain Eukaryota; kingdom Metazoa; phylum Arthropoda; class Chilopoda; order Lithobiomorpha; family Lithobiidae; genus Lithobius; species Lithobius niger. The sequence goes on along the minus strand of JAHWFP010052764.1, from coordinate 12,084 downwards.
CCTCTTTCATGGTGAACAACATTGTTTCTTGTTACCACGCAAATGACTGGGAGGGTATTTACTGTGATCTCCTAGCTCCCTCCATGAAGCCCCTCAGAGTTTGTTGTGTGTACAAGATCCCGGGTCATTTGGCTTCAGAGTCTGCCACTGCCTTCCTCGAGTTTATCCAGTCTGCTAAACCACCTGCAAATTACTCTATTCTCCTTCTTGGAGATTTTAACTTTCCCACAATTGACTGGGACTCTTACACATCGCATGGCCCCGAGCTACCCACTAACTTTCTCGACTTAGTGTCCAGTCTTTCTCTTTATCAGCATGTTCCCTTCCCTACACGCTACCGTGGGGGCCAGAAACCGAGCCGCTTGGATCTTGTCTTTACAGATTCTGAGCATAACATTATCAACATTGACCCACTGCCCCCTTTGGGCAAAAGTGACCATATAACTATTTTGTTTTCCCTTGTGTCTGGCCGTGGCTCACCCACTCTTAACTCCCCACGTCCAAACTATTTCAAGACTGATTTCACACTTATCAATAGTATGGTTTCTTCTATCGACTGGGAATACGAATTTTCTGACATCTCTGCTGAGTCTGCACTGGCCATTCTCGACGATTTTCTCACTGATGTGAGGAATTTTGTTGTTCCCTGCTCCTCTCTGCAGAATCACAAATCTCGGCCTCCTTGGCTCACTCGTGAAGTTAAAGCAGCAATCAACAAAAAGAAACGCGCATGGGACCGCTACAGAACTAATCCAACTATATCTAACCAAAATAGCTATGCTGAGGCTCGAGCTAGGGCATCCTCGTCTGTTTTAGCTTCTAAACGTAGTTACGAGACAAAGCTTCTTTCAGAGAGCAAGGCTAATCCTAAGAAGCTTTTTGCTTATTTGAATAACAAACACACTTCTAAAAAGCCAAACTGCATCAGGGGTGCTAATGGAGCCCTACTTCATACTGATATTGAAGTTGCGAATGAGTTCAATGGCTTTTTTCACTCTGTTTTCCAAATTCCACAGCCTAGCTGCAACACTCCTCTTCCCCTGAAGGGCCCATTCCCTGCCAATCTTTCAATTTCTGCAGCCGATGTTTACAAACACCTCTCTGTCCTCAAAACTGCTACTTCTGCGGGGTCTGACCTACACCACCCACTGTTGATCAAAAACTGTGCTTCTTCTCTTTCTAACCCTCTAGCTATTATCTTTACTAAATGTATTTCTGAAGGTTCTTTTCCTGATCAATGGAAAAAAGCCACTGTTGTCCCAATTCACAAAAGTGGCCCCACTTCCAGTCCTACAAATTATAGGCCCATAAGCCTCCTTCCTATATTTTCTAAGGTATTTGAAAAATTTATTCACCATTTCCTGACAGATTGGCTTAATCTGAATCATCCTCTTCACAATTCGCAACACGGTTTCCGTAAAGGAAGATCCTGCCTCTCTAACCTCCTTGTTGCAACTGAGCACTGGACTTCTTACTTAGATAGAAAGATGTCTTGTGATGTCGTGTATTTCGACTTCGCCAAAGCTTTTGATTCCGTTCCACATTCTACTCTTCTTTCTAAGCTTCGTGCAGTCGTGATTCCTGATTTTTTGTACAGCATTCTCTTTTCTTACATGGATAATCGTAAACAGAGAGTCCGTATTGGAAATACTCTTTCTGAATGGGCACCAGTTACTTCTGGTGTTCCCCAGGGTTCTGTTTTAGGTCCTCTCCTTTTTCTGTTCTATATCAATGACCTCCCCGAGTCTCTTATCAGCCTCTGTCTTCTTTTTGCAGATGACCTTAAGGTGTATCGTTCCATTGCTAATTCTGGTGACCATGTTTTGTTGCAACATGACCTTGACTCCATTTTGAGTTGGGCCAACTCAAATGGTTTATCATTTAATGAATCTAAGTGTAAAGTTCTACACTTAGGTCCTAATAACCCAAAACACACATACTTCATGGGGACTACAATGCTTCTCTCTGTCCAAGAAATTCGGGATCTTGGGGTTATTGTCGATGCCAGCCTGAAATTCCATTCCCAGTCACTTGCTGCTTCTTCTAAAGCTAGACGCACTGGAAATTATCTTCTCAAATACTTAACATCACCTAGTTCTACTATGTTGAAGTTTGTAATCACTAATTTTGTCCGACCTCACCTTGAATATTGTATCCAGGCATGGAGGCCTTACTACCAGAAGTCGCTTCAACTCCTTGAGCGAACTTTTCGCTATTTCACAAAACGCTGTGCTTCCCTCTCTACTTTATCTTACCATGATAGACTCAAACTCCTCGGGCTTCCATCCCTTGCTACTCGTTTTGACAGAGGCGATCTGTTGTTGGTGTACAAAATTCAAAATGGTTGTGAGGGCCTCTATCCTAACACCTTCTTCACTCCTTCTCTTTCTCTCACCACCCGGGGGCATAATCTCAAACTTCAGCATGGATCTTTAAATTTAAACTCGAGGAAGGGAGTTTTTTCGCAAAGAGTTATCTCCGGATGGAACGCCTTGCCGTCTCATATCGTCAATGCACCTTGTGTCAATGCATGGAAAGCTCAATTTGATAATTTATTTTCGTAAATCTTCTCCTGGGCATTACAGGCATTACGCCTTTGCCGTCTCAATTTAACTTAACTTAACTTAACTTAATTAGTGTTTCAGCGAACACACAAAACTAATTATCGGTATGGAGTCTGTTAGACTCAATAGAGTCGACCGTTAGGCTGAAAAATTTGCCATTATCTCACGTCAGTTCGATAGCGTCCATGTACAAGGGAGCGGCCATCTTGAAGCTAAGCCAAAAAAGCACCAATTTTTCTGCTTCGCGTTGCTTCGAAGCACTTTCTCAGCGCCTGCAAACAGGACAGTCATGAGCGCCTCAGCAAACGAAGCGCTCACGCAAACGGGACAGTGCTTTTGATAAGCGCTGAAGCGCTTTGCCAAACGGGACGCACGGCTTGGCACTCTCATGGCGAATTTGAGAAACTAGAGAATTCTGGCCAAGGCCAACTGAGATAGTAGCTGCGCTCCACTCCAGGCCGGTCAGCTTGCTTCTGTTTCATGACAGACACGCTAGGAGTCGTCCAGTACCGTACGGATTGTGAACCCTAAGGAATTTGTATCTGGACTAATTGAATGCATGAAAAGCCCTCAATATGCGCCAGATCTCGCAATTTGATCGCCTTTACGTGTTTAAAGTTTAAAGCATAAATTTGGTTCAGAAACCAATCCTCATGCCATACGGTACTGGACGATCCTGGTGTGTCTGTCACTAACTAATACCGGAAGAGCACAGAGCTGACGGGCCTAGAACGTGGAGCGAAGAACGCAGCTACTATCTCAGCGGGCCTTGATTCTGGCCAGAGTTTTGCACGCGTTGCGTGAACGGTAAGTGTAGCAAGTGGGTTATCCCGTAACTAAGTGTAGTTATTAATCCAAGGTTCAACACTGCTCTTGTCTGCAAGCGTTCGCAATGCACATTTCTTCCGTATCTTTTCACATTTTTCGATGAAAGTAATAAAACTGTCTCAGTAATTTAAACTTTAAAACTAGGAATGCCAGGCACAAACAAAATCCGGTAATTGTTTGGAAACCTTACTTTCTTTGTTGTCAAAACATCTTAACCTGATAATTTAGCATTACATTCCTCGAATGTGATTGTTCCCCTGGAGGTTTCTTCCGGTGCGCAGCCGCCTGCTTGCATATCCCCTACCGCGCATGCGCGTGGTAGTCCTCCCTTATAAAAGCGACAGCGCGCACGCTATCGGCATTCATTTTCCTCCAGAGGTGTCTCCATCGCCACCTCGCGCCGCTGTTACCCAGCTTTCACACGGAAAATTGGATTCTACTCGATGATGGCCGCCACTTCCGAAGCTCCCACTTTGCTCGCCGCTCCCTCTCATGCTCTCCTTCGTCCGCAAGCAACTGGCTTCTCCCTCGGCAACCGCTGGATCTCCGCCCTCGACCTCGCCGCCGTTGGCCCGATTCCTGCCGCCTCCTTCACCGAAGCTCCTCCGGCAAGCAACAACGCTTCGGACTCTCCCTTGCAACCCGGCCAGCGCACCCCGCCGGCTGAACCCATGGACCTATCGGCTCTACGTGAGGATTTTCTTTGGGCGAAGGATGTCTACCGTGAAGCCAAGAAATCCCTCCAGCAGGCTATCGCAGCTCCCCGTTCTCCAGGCCACAACTCTCCCTTGGACCTGTCGTCCAACTCCTCCCGGATTGGTCGAAGCGTCTCCCGCAGCGAAGTCCGGCACATCGTCCAGGAAACGGTCCGTGTGATGCAAGACAATCCCATGCCGCCTCCCTCCTGCACGTCTTCCGCCCGACACGCCCGCACGCAAGCCTGGATCACTTCTGCCTCCAGCCACGACTCGTGCAAACGCGGCTCAACGCCGCCCCCTGGCGCCCTGAAGAGACACAAGTCATCTTCTCCCTCTCGTCCGCAAGCTTCTCCTTCTGCCGGCCCCGCGGCGACCACCGAAGCTCCGCATCCCGCCATCCCTCTCTCGTCCGGCAAGAGGATTCACTTCCCGAACGAGGCCGCCGATGACCAGGCCTTCCCTTTGGCTGCGCTTCTCAAGACGGTCGAAGAAACCATCCCCGACTGCTTTCTGTTCAAGCCCTCGCAGTCGGCCGACGCTCCCGTCATCAACTGTGGGCTGAAAACTGGCTTTGGCTTTGCCCTTAGGGACAAAGACACCAAACCCCGCAATCTTCTTGGGCAATCCACCACACTGCTAACCTGCCTCCTCCGCAATGAAGGTTCTCTGCTCGGCAACGGCGACCCGCTCATTCTGGACAAAGAACCGCCATCACCTCATCCAGGCCGTGAAAATAGCTTCTTTCGTCCGTCGGGCGACGGCACTACTAACCCAAACAACTTCGCGACCTACCCGGAATGTGAATTCTTACGCAGCGAGGCGAAGATGGATTTCGGCACTGCTCTTTCCATCCCGAAGAAGGCCGACATCCCTACCTTCGTCCTTTACTACAATGACAAGTGCCTACGGCTCAGCCTACAACACGGCGGTAAACGCACTATGCGATAAATTATCCTCGGACGCAAGTCCCGAAGAAATACGCAGTCTCTCGTCCCTAATAATGCAGCTCTTTCAGAAGGCAAGCTTCGCCACGTACCATTCCATCAACTGGGCAACAAGTGCCCTCTTTAACAACACACTGCTGCTCCGAGACATTGCTCTTTCGTCCGCCAACAACCTAAACGTCTCTACGACGCACCAGCTCCGCAACCAGCCCATCCACGAGTCGGACATGCTCTTCCGGGGCCTCATCACAACTCTCGCCCCTAATCTCGACATCGCCCGTAAGCCCAAGCCGTTCAAGCAGCTCCCCTCTGTCTCTCGTCAGGCTTTGAAGAACAACCAGCCCAACCCTCGGCCTCCCTTGGACAACTGGAACAGGACGCTGGCCCCCTCACAGTCCTCGCGCCACAGCGACTCCCATCCGAAGAACCCGCAGCCCTTTCGGACGGACCAGCCTCGCTCTCGTTCCGGCCAACGCAACCAGAAGCGAGCCACCACTCCAGACCGACGTAGCCACCACTCATCACCAGGGGGCAAAGCCAATTTTCGCAAGAACCAACAATGACGCCTCTCACCCATCCTGTCTTCCAGTCGGGGCCAGATTACGGTTTTTTCTCCCAGCTTGGCTACAACTAACAAAAAATCCAGAAGTCCTTTTTATCATCAAACACGGCTTTCGTCCGGAATTTGTATCAAAGCCGCCGCTCCTTCCATCACCGCCATGGGAATTCTCCCCACCACCAACACAACAACTCTCGTTCGAAGTCTCAGAACTCCTGCGGAAGGACGCAATAAGGGAATGCCACAAGCCAGGCCCGGGCTTCTACAGCTCCATTTTCACCCGACCAAAGAAGTCAGGAGGCTCCCGTTTGATCTTCAACATGAAACCTCTCAACAAATTCATCTCAAACGACCATTTCAACATGGAAACCCTCGAATCCATCCGTCTTTCGTTCAAACCAAACGACTGGACAGTCACGACCGACCTAGAAGACCCTCCACTCCATCCGGCCATCACGCACCTCTTTCGGTTCATCTACAACCAAAAGGTCTACGAATTCCGTTGTCTTCCCTTCGGCCTGAATGCAGCCCCCAGAATTTTCACATTAGTTCTAAAACCCGTATTGGCCTACCTACACCAACACGAAATTCAAGCAAACGCCTACCTGGACGACTGGGCCCTCAACAACCTGGACCCTCTCACATTACAACAAAACAAGGACAAGACCATTTCCCTGTTAAACCGACTGGGCTTCGGAATAAACTACACGAAATCCCGCCTAACGCCAGCACAAATCTTCACCTTCTTGGGAGCTTCTTTCGATCCCCACACGGCAAGAATCGCCCCCTCCCCGGAACGGATAGAAGACCTCCTTCTCCACACCCGTCTCTTTCGGTCGAAAACAAGTTTTTCTCCTCGGGAACTGAACTCCCTCATCGGAAAGATGGACGCAATGGCAAACCTCGTCCCCTACGGTCGATGGATGGTAAGACCACTTCACCACCACCGGATAGACAACCGGGCAATCAACTAGGACCTCCCGGACAAGCAAACCCCCTTCAGCCCCGACTTTCCTCTGGACTCCCTCCTTTGGTGGTCAGATGTCACCAACCTCACGAAGACACAACCTCTCCACGAACCACATCCCGAGATTCTCATCTTCACGGACGCTTCAAAAACGGGCTGGGGTGCTCACCTGGGAACACAAGAAGCCTCCGGCCTTTGGCCGCCATCCTGCACGGATCACATCAACCACCTCGAGCTCCGACCAATCTTAGTCGCCCTACATCATTTCCTTCCCAAAATCAGGAACAAGACTATACAAATCCAGTCCGACAACACGACTGCTCTGGCCTACATAAAGAAAGAAGGAGGAACGAAATCCAGATCTCTCCACTACCTAACTTCAGAAATCTTCAACCTCTGCATTCCGCACAACATCACACTCCTTCCTCTCCATATCCCAGGCAACAGGAATGTGATTGCCGATTCCCGATCACGCCAGAAACCTCCGACAGGCGAATGGTGCCTCAAGAAATCCATCCGCGAATCTCCCTTCACCATCTGGGGGACTCCAATGATAGACCTGTTCGCCACGAGGCACAATGCCAGAGTTACCCACTATATCAGTCCGATCCCGGACGACTCGGCAGTAGCAGTAGACGCCCTCACGTTCCCATGGCACAACCAGTTCGCCTACCTATTCCCACCCTTCAAACTACTTCCACAAGTACTTCGGAAAATAGAGGAAAGTCGCAGCCTGTTCATTCTAATAGCTCCCCTCTGGCCATCGGCAGCATGGTTCCCACTCCTTCTAGAACTTCTAGTCGACATTCCAAGAAGTCTACCTCCTCAACCAGATCTTCTATCCCAACAGAAAGGAACAAAGCTACACCCGAACGTGTCCACCCTCAACCTACACGGGTTGCTACTATCATCAAACTCCTTAAAAAGGCTGGAATTCATCAAGAAGAGGCCGAACGCATCGCCTCAAAGGCAACAAGAGACTCCACTAACCGGATGTATAGTGTATATGTATATAGTGTATATGTATATAGTGATATATAGTGGTCAAAGTGGATTCGTTGGTGTATCACAAAACAAGTTAATCCTGTCAACCCACCTCTTCCCACTCTCTTAAACTTCTTCAGAGACCTGTTTAACATCGACAAACTCAAAGGCTCTACAATCCTAGTCTACCGTTCTGCCTTAAACACTGTCTTCAAAGCTGCCAACAACACGAACTTACTTGACGACTACAGAATTTCAGCCCTTCTTCGTTCATATGAAAACGAAAGACCCACCACCAGAAGATCAATAACAGACTGGGACCTTTCACTCGTTCTCCAGTCACTAATGGGCGAACCATATGAACCTTTACAGGACACCTCCCTTCATCTCATGACCCGCAAGACAGTCTTTCTCGTCACACTAGCTGCCAGCCTTCGTTGTTCAGAAATCCAAGCCCTCTCAGCAGATCCTGCATACTGCATCTTCGGCCCCAACTTCTCTTCTGTCACCCTATATCCAAGGTCAACATTCAGAGCTAAAACACAGAAACCTTCGGAACCACCGAAACCAATCACCTTTCCAGCTCTATCCACCCTAGTTGGAAACGAACCGGAACGCCTTCTCTGTCCAGTCAGAGCCTTACGCTTCTACTTAGCCCGGACACGTCATGAAGACATCCGCCGAGGAAGAAACCAACTCTTTCTCTCAGTCGACCCCCAATCTGGTGAAACATCAGCTGCCTTGGTTTCAAGATGGATTAAGAAAACAATCGAAGCAGCCTACGAAAAAACTGTCTCCACATCATGGGCCCACCACAACGCCATCCCAATAGAAGATATCTTGGCAGCAGCGTCCTGGCGCCATCAAACAACCTTCACCTCCCACTACCTGAGGGACATGTCAAGAGAAGAATCTGGACTACACCGGCTGGGAACGATCGTCGCAGCCAGAACTGTGGTCAACCCCCCATTAAGCACTCAGAACACAGAAGCAAGCCATCCATGAAGGAAGCAAGCCACCCAGAAGGAAGCAAGACCCAAACAACGGTCCTTTTCAGGGCCACCAAATCCTACGAAAGAGACCCAAGTCCCTGCTATCACCTGTTCTGAATAAAGTGCGAAAATTTTTCTCTTTCAGATAAAAAACCTTTTTTGGGGGGGAACGCCAGCTTGCATCCCCGGGGCGCTCGTCAGGACGGTACCCGCCACCAAACTTGACGAGGTCAACCTGATAATGCTAAATTATCAGGTTAAGATGTTTTGGCAACAAAGAAAGAACATTTTGCCGGCCCCCAGTCTGGCCGGCTAAAAATGGTTTCTTTGTCCCTAAAACATACTTAACCTACTCCCGACCTGCCTCCCCCCTTAAGTCACCGCCCGACATATTGAGAGTAAAATGAATGCCGATAGCGTGCGCGCTGTCGCTTTTATAAGGGAGGACTACCACGCGCATGCGCGGTAGGGGATATGCAAGCAGGCGGCTGCGCACCGGGAGAAACCTCCAGGGGACCAATCACATTCGAGGAATGTAATGCTAAATTATCAGGTTAAGTATGTTTTAGGCACAAAGAAACCATTTTTAGCCGGCAAAATGTTCTTTTCATGCTATCGACCTTATTCACCTACCTATCGATTCCTTTCGTCGTTAGGGTTCCGAAAATCATAACGAAAACGTGTGCAAACGCTTTTTTATTAAAAAAAAAAATTATTAAAACACGCTAAAACGCTACGCACAACTGTCGTTCCGTCATCGCGATGCTGCAGGTGGAGGGGCAACAAGAAAACCTGATTCCGCGCCCTTGAGTATACGGAAATTATCTCGTTCCGGTAGCAGACGAAATGGCTGAAGCAGACGAAAAATTGGTTGGTGTATATCGATATTTGCGGCCGGAATCACAGACCGCAGGGGCACGCTTCACGCGCATTATTATATACATCGAGAATTGGTGTAATCAGAAAAAGTATGATGCAAGCATTTGTGAAATAAGGAAGTAGCAATTTGTTCCTTGTTTCACAAATGCTTGCGTCATACTGTTTCTGATTACACCAATTCTTGACGTATATGATAATGCGCGCGAAGCGCGCCCCTGCGGACTGTAAATCCAGCCACAAATATCACCGTCTGCCTAGGAAAGAGATAATTTTCGTTTAGTAAAGTTCTGGTTGAAATCAGGTTTTCTAGTTGCGGAATCATCGCGTAGAATAGCTGCCGCTTCTAGCTTGTTGTGCATAGCGTTTTAGCGTGTTTTAATAATTTTTTTTAAATAAAAAAAACGTTTGCGCACGTTTTCGTTATGATTTTGGGAACCCTAACGACGAAAGGAATCGATACGTAGGTGAATAGCGTGAAAAGTAAGGTTTCCAAACAATTACCCAAAATCCAATTATAGATTCTTGGGCTTTGTTAATGCAACATTCAACGTTGCATTAAAATACTTTTTCAACATTTAAACTCGTTACCAATTAAGGAGTTTTAATAAACATTGCCTAAATTTAACCAAGGTGCCAGACATTCCAAAATAAATACAGCATTCTCCAGGAAAATAATGTTTCAGTAATAGTAACCAAGGCTTGTTTTGTTGTTTCCTCAGCTGAAAGTTATACGAATTGTGGAATCTTTTTCCGACTTGAAATACGTAAAAATAGAAGAAAAAATAATAATTATATTTTGCAATAAAACGAAATAGCCATGACCTAGGAATGACCAATGCGCCGTACCTAGGAATTTTTTCTGAGGGGGGGAAGAGAAAAATATACAAAATTGGTGCTATTTCAATGCAAAAAAAACACGATTTCTGACGCAAAAAAAATTCTGCTATATATTAGAAAAATAACTGAAATTGAACTTTGGTAAGCTTTTTTAAGTCCCTCATGTCTTTCTTGGGGATGCTTATATTTAAAAAAAAAAAAGCCAAAATTCCATGTTCAAAATTTTTTCTTTGGGGGGAGGGGCCGGGAAAGAGTCGGGAAAAAAAAGGTATCATATCAATGCAAAAAAGACTTCTGACGCAAAAAAATACTGAAATATAATGGAAAAAACTGAAATTGAACCTGGGTCAGCTTTTCCATCTTGTCTTTTTGGGGGACACTTATATTTTGAAAAAAAAACAACCGAAAAATCCGTCTAGGAATTTTTTCCTAGATAGCTAGGTAGCTAGGAATTTTTTCTGGGAGGGGGGGGGTAGTTTTTTTTTTTTGGCAAATAAAAAAGGTACCATTTCAATGCAAAAAAAGACTACTGATGCAACAAAATACTGAAATATAATGAAAAAACTGAAATTGAACCTGGGTAAGCATTACATCTTGTCTTTTTTGGGGACACTTGTATTTAAAAATAAAACATCCATGACCTAGCTAGTGTTGCAGCGGCAAGCTACCGATAAATAGACTGATTTCTATTTCCACCCTCCAATACGGCAAAAAAAGCGTTCGCTTCGAGTTTGTTGATGTTGCGGTGTTTCTACATGGGTCGCTCTCAGGCTACCACAAACTGCTCTGAAACGCGCGCTACTGATGCGGTTCAAAATGGGCGGGCCTTATTTTGCTGCCGGTGCAAGTTCACGAGGTGCTATGAAAAAGCACCGAAATGTAGGCATCACGTGTCATCCGTCACGCGCTAAAAGCTCCCGTGTAGATACACCTTTATACGTCTCACGACTACGTCTCATCCGGTGTGTGGCACTCAACTCATTGCTATAATTGTGGAGATGTCTGCAGCAAGGTCACATGGTTTCGACAAAATGTGTTGTCATGCGACCAAATGACGCATGTGGTGTGTGGCCGGCCTAAGATGTTCGATGCGGTGTGCAGACGGCCTTAACTGTATTAATAAACAAAAAATGAACGTTAAATGTTTAGAGTAAGGGGGAGGATTAAGAATTTTTTACAGGGAAGAAGTGGGGGGGGGGGG
>JAHWFP010052762.1:0-14781 GCA_023313725.1 Lithobius niger | reverse complement strand
AGTATGCTGAAATCACGTATAAGTTGGTTTCAGTTAAAAGACACGGTCTGCTAGTGAGCCGCCATCTGACAACAATAACACTCTAACAATTACGCTCTGACAATTAAGCTCCAACAACAATAAAACGTGTACTTGGCGGCGACACACTAGCGTGTGTCTAGATTCTTTCCATCAATCCTAATCGAAATTGTTTGACTTAGATAGGGACCTTCCAACACCTATTTAAAGGTGAAGAGGTAGTGGCGAAAGAGTATGGTGATTTTCGTTTCCCAAAGTGCTCCTGTGAGGTTTATAATAGCCCAAAATGTTCATGCTTAGGATATTCTGAAAGGTGGGCGTCGATTCTTTCCATTAAGCCTACCGAAACTGTTTATCTGTGATAGGGGCCGTCCTACGTCCGTTAAAGATATTGGTGTAGCGGCTAGTTTAAATTTCAAATTGCCATTGTAATGTTCATAGTTATATGTGTATCTAAGTTAAGCAAATTCAGTTAGGATTGGTGGAAAGAATAGATCCCGACCTTTCAGAAAACCTTATGCTTAACTTATGCCCGATATCCATATCGGGCTATTAGAGGGCGCGCAAAACCACTTTGACTTTGAAAATCACCATAAGCTTTCGTTGCTATGCCATTACCTCTTCACCTTTAAATGGACGTAGGACGGTCCCTATCCAATTTCATTAAGGATTGATGGAAAGAATAGCTCCCACCTTTCAGAAAATCCGAAGTATTTCCAATTCGGGCTATTAGAAAGCTCGCAAGAGCACTTTGAAACCGAACCTCACTATAACAACCAATTGAACAATGGAGCTCTCGTGAAAATTAAGGGAGGTAAACTTGAAATACGATTTTGGGGTTCAATGATTGCTTTTACCTAAAATACGTATACCACATTTCTTATCCAGAATTGTGTGCTGAACGTTTTTGCTTCACGTTGTGCTTTTGATTTGTTGGCGGTTAAGGAGTTATAACAAAAAAAAAAACTCGCCATTTTGACTGCTATCTTGGATTTAGGGGCTCCTGAGTAAATTTCGAAGTGGCTCCAAATCTAAAAATGATCTTGCAGGTATGCAAATTCATCATACCGATTTTTGTGCTTTTATGAAATAGTGCACAATTCCGTGAATTTTACCATCTCTGCCGCTTAACTATCTTATTTCCTCATCCACCTAAAAACCTAGATCTATTTAACCCAGGTCAAAGTATTTTTAACTGGATGGCAAGGATACTGCATGTGTTTTTCTGAACAGTCATATCCAGTCATCAATCTAGTGACCTCTCCTGGCCTACTCAGAAAGAGTGTCAGGAGGCCGATGGTGCAATAGCAACCCATTTAAAATGGGTTCTAGGAAAAAAGGCCCCCGGAAAAAATGCCCCCAGGAAAAAAACGCCCCCAGGAAAAAATGCCCCCGGGAAAAAACGCCCCCGGGAAATTATGTCCTAAGTAACTGGTTTTTGGTACGCATCTCCAGGTTCACCCCATTTCTTAACTACACCTCCTTAAGTAGTAAGGCTCCAAGAAATTTATTAGAAAAATGTTGAAATTGTGAGCAGTTCCACGCCCCGAGTACAGATTCCGCTAGCGAATTTGTAATTTTACGACACCCTATCCATTTCCATTTGGTTAGGCTACTTTTAAGATATACCGTTTTTCTTAAAAACCTATGCAACTTGGACAGGGACATTACAGTTATAAGCAATTTCACGTCCACAGTAGAGATTCGTTTAGCGAATTTGTACCTTTATGACACTCGCTCCGTTTGTATTTGATTTTTTCTTAAAACTGATATACCTTAGTAAGATTAAAATTGTGAGTGATTTCGCGGAGATAGTCTGGAATAGGGAGATTTCAAGAATTGGAGACGGTGTTCTGGACCCATAGACTTTTGGAAGGAGAAAAAAGGCTAGTTTAAGAAAAAAAAAGTAGCTAAGTACAAATTGCAAACGGGGAGAGTTTAGTAAATCGAAAATGACATTATTTAAATAATTTTTTTGGAGCTGTAATTCATTTGAAGTAAACTAATGCTCGTACAGATGAAACAGCTCAATTATGAATCTCACTGGACGTTTTTGACGGCGAAAGAAGTTTAGTTTAAGGATAAAGTTGCTCAAAATGAATTGTAAACGGAGGGTAAATACACAAAGATACTTTTTTTAAATAAATTCCGTGGAGCATTAAGTTAACTAAAGCGAACTAATGCTAGTATAGATGAGTCATCTTAAATCTGAGTCTCAGCTACGATAACCATCACTTGGGCATTTTCCCATATTTTTTCCTGGGGGTGTTTTCCGGATACCTATAAAATGATATAGCAAATACTCCATCAGAGTCTTCTCACACTGTGGTAGCAGATCTGATCACTGCTGGCATACAAGCCTAACCAGTGAGGTTGAGAGAGAACACAAGACAGCATCCAAGCCATCACTTAAAGGTAAGTACCAATATATTATATTTGGGTATCCTGGCCAAGGCGAGATTGTTGAATATTTTATGGTAATGCCAATATAACTAATTGAAGTTAAGGTAGCTAAAGGTAGCTTGACTGATTATTCTCGTACCCTTGCTTATGTAATGTTCTATTCCAGTGACCATTTGACCAGAATAAACATTATCTAGGATGGCATAAGGGCAATCAATTGTATAAAACACTAAGTATAAAATAGGTAGGCTAAATAATAAGCAAACATCCAATTATACTGGGCCTTTAATCGACACTCCGGTGTACACAATATTGACCCCACAATATGGCCAATTAAATCAATGACAGATTGTTATGATTTGTTTGTATCGATTACAATTATTGGCAATGGGTCGAACGAATGGCATTACAGATTAAGTCGAGCGGTAAACCTAATCATTATGATATTCTCTATATTAATTAACGGAATCTTGGATTAATTTAGTAGCGTACGGATTGGTACTCGTTAAGCATAAACAATCATAGCTATTGCAGATTAATCAGAATACTTAGCTCTATAATAGAAGCTTGAGTGCGGCCATAGGCCCACTGCTCGGCTAGGCGGCGAAGACCCGTCACCAACTCGGCACGGATATCGGCCTGGCGTACTTCTGGATTGCGGCCTTTGGAATTGAATGGCGTGAACTAGTTAACTGTTGAGCGGCTGATGATTGAATGATATCACGCATTCCGAGGATCGGTTTAAATATTGTGGCGTTATCGGCCATGATCGATCCATTGTAGTATTGATTTATTATTGAAATGCTAAATATAGTAACATTTGGACAGCTTGGGCCCTTATCACCAAATGGAACCTCTACGCATGTCAATCATTCTATTGTTGCATTCGGGTTCATTAATTGTTCCCCGTATGCGGCGCTTTGAAGGTATATGCCGCCATCCCGTGTGGGAGGGATTTGTTGGTATTCCACGAAGTGATCGATCACGAGCGACGATCTTATCGTAATTAAGTCTACTTCTAGAAAGTCATTTAGGTTCGACGAAACTGTCATAAATAATGTCAGCTGGTAATGCCATACTTTAAACTCTGACACTTGTTCAGTCTCAAATGATCTTGCCGCCTCTCGGTCACCTTTGAAGAGGACTCCCAATTATAATTGCTATCTGGAGTCTTTTTGATCTATCCAAATAAATACTCGGCACATTCATTTTAATAATTGTATGATACTATGCAATATGCATCCAATTAATTAATTGTATTGTTTCTGTTATGAATATTAATTAAGCCATTATTAAGTTCCTTACATAATCCCTGTTCATCCTAAAATCATGGTACCTTTTTAGTGGTTCCTTATTATAGCTTCCAAACCCAGCTCATTTATAACAGAAACTGCTTTACATAATTAAGCAAGAATTTCGCATTTACCGACTGGCCCAAAGTTAATTGTCGTGTGACTAGGGAAAATGCACCTTTCTTTGATGTAAAAAAACAACCTTCACAGAAATCAGGGCAATAATTATGTACAGCAAGATTAAATTGCTTCATTAATTGAGCAATACTATTCTGGGTGGAATTGGAATAAAATACTGTATGGCTTAAGTGCATGCAAGACTCGAGAGCGCATTCCCCATGTAACTGAACTCAAATTTTAATAAAATCAACTTTGTTGCTGTTGATCTGAAATAAATGATACTTCGCTTTCCTTGGGCTGGCCACATGGGTTTGTTTATCCCTCTCGCTTTCAACGAGGGAGGCTTGGCACTTTCCCATATCGTGTTGTGCTCTTACTTTCGACCTTGAGTTGGCCACTGGTCCGGCCAAGGTCGTTCAAGGCTGAGTAGGTTTCTCTACCATTGGCAATCATGTCGCCTGCCGTTTGACCTAGATTTCCTCTAGCTGGGGGAATGAAAGAAACACAAGCATTACTAGCTATGTTTTGTCAACTTTCAACATTTTCCCTTTGAAATTTTGTTTCTTGCCTCTTCACATTTGGAAGAAAAGTCACTTTATATAGCCAAACGTGACTTCGGTTTGCTCGCATAGGCAAATTAATAAAATAAAATATGGTATATCCATGGTTCGATTCGAACAGTACTATTTGACATTGTCAAATTTAAAGATTATTTCCCTGCAGTACCAATGGCAACAAGATTTCATCGGAATACAGTCTCAAAATATAATATATGCATGCTTCATACATGAGTCGCCCAGAAACCTGTATGTTTCTGAATATAATCTTCCTCGTTTGGTCCCGTGCTGGGATTCAAACTGGCGACCAAGTTATCGAAATCAGATTTATCATGCTTTTACTTATTCGGTAAAATTTTTATGCTACATAGTAACAAAATAAGCATAAGGACAAGGAAGGGGACAGGATACCTGTTTTATTACCCCGTTAAGTCGTATTCACTTAACCCCTTCATTTAAGTTTTATTTACTGTTATTCCCAATGAAAATTTTCACGATTGTGTGCCTATTGCATACTCAAGCTTTTAAGATATTTACACATACTCCACTTTTTGGTAGTATTTTTTGTTACTTTCTGCATTTGACTCTAAGTTTCATTTTTCGAAACAGCATAACGAGTACTGCAACTTATTCATATATGCGGCTCGATTGATGTGGTATGTAAAATATATATTTTTTTATTTGTATTTTTTTACCCATTTGACTACTACGAGACAGTTTAGACTAACCCGTGTGGGAAGCCGTCAATCGTAGCTTTTTAAGAAACAATTGTATTTGTGTTTGTCTGTTTTCCCTTTTGACTACCAAGCGACAGTTCAAACTGACCAATACAGAAAGCCATCTATCATGGCATTTTAAGAACCTTGTTCATGTATATGTGTGTCAACCCATTTTGACTACATGTTCAGGTCGAACCTAGCAGTTACGGTTCCGCCAGCAAACATGAATTTTAGAAATTATTGCGTTTCCTCACAATAAATATGTTATATCGCAGGATGTGATCAGTACAATCCTCGACCCTAATGTCGTGCGATGCTCTAGTGACTCGTATTCGTTACTAGAGTGCTTGTTATAGAGTGATTTGTCTGTAAGGGTATTGCCTTTTTAACGAGCTCTTTTGCCTGGCAAAAGTACCGTTTTATGCCTGTGCTACCTACATTGGCCCTCCTGAACGTAAGCGACCAATACACAGGCGTAGTCAGAAGCTGGAATTCTAAAATTCCAGAAACCTACGATTTAAAATTAAATCGAAATGCAGCAATCATAGAACGTTTTTTTTTTTTTTCGTTTGTGCTGCTTATAAAATTTTTTTTTTTATTTTGAAATTCAAGTTTCCAATAATCTGCTATGGTCGGCAGTATTTCTTTTGTATCTAAGCGTTGCGATTGCAAACTGTTTAACTTAGATTATTATTTTTTGGGGGTATTTTAAGCGTTGCGATTGCAAACTGTTTTACTTAGAATACTTTTTTTTTTGTATATCCAAGCGATGCGATAGCAAACTATTTAACTTAGAACATGCACGGCCCCCGCGAAGTTTTCGGTATCTAAGTGTTGCGACTGCAAGCTGTTTAACTTAGAATATGCATGACATTCGTACAATTTTTTCCAGTATCTAAGTGTTGTGATTGCAAACTGTTTAACTTAGAATATGCATGGCATCCGTAAAACGTTCGGGTATCTAAGCGTTGCAAATGCAAACTGTTTAACTTAGAATATGCATGCTTCCGTAAAATTTCCGGTACCTAAGCGTTGTGAATGCAAACTGTTTAACTTAGAGTATGCCTGCTAACTTAATTTTGAATATTCTTGTTCAGAGCGATGTTGCACCGCTTGTGTGGTGACTAGCACCGGAAGTCAAATCAACTACATTTTTTTTTTCAATTAAGGGGATGAATTTCGTCCGACTTCCATGTCACTGAGTGACAGTGTAACTACAGTCCTAGTTACCCTGGGCAAATCAATAATACGAGTTGGCCAGACTCCATCATTGATTCGCTAGGCTATAAGTCTCCACTTACAACACTAAGTATCACATGCGGGTGTTGCCAACCAGGAAAAGTGCTTTCCAGCATGCGGTAGATCTTTCAAGGTTTTTTCACTACAACCTGAGTAAATGTGTGTAATCTGTTCCTTAGGAACTTACGTGTGAGGTACTTTGAAACTTAGTGTAACCATTTAAATTGAACTTACGTCTGGTGTTCCAGGTCTTAAGCGTACCTCACCTTTTATCAAGTTGGATTCACATAGCGAATCATTTTATAGAATTAACGTTATGAGTGCTTTACCATAGGTAGCAACAATGTGTTTTCACGTTAACGACTTTACAATGAGTAAAAGGAATGTTTTCCCAAATTAATAACTTTACCATGGGTAACAGGAATGTTTTCAAAAGTAACAAGCTTCACCATAGGTAACAGCATTGTGTTTTTATTCCGAATTAATAAGTTTTATAATGACTAACAGGAATGTTTTCCAAGTTAACTAAGCTTTACAATTAGTAGCAGGAATGTTTTCCAAGTTAACTGAGTTTTACAATGAGTAGCAGGAAGGTTTTCCAAGTTAACTAAGCTTTACAATGAGTAGCAGGAATGTTTTCCAAGTTAACTAAGTTAATATATACGTTTCCCCATTAACTTAAGAAGATTCCACAATTTTTTCAAGTTTGCATATCAAGTGGCAGCTAATTTTATGAGTGTCGTGGCAAGGAGGGGTGGGGTGTATACTTTATACAAATGTTTTTCACCACAAGGCTAGGGATCACTTATCTTTTTATTCATCAGTCCTGGATCATGGTGGAATGATCCCTGTTCTATGATTTAGCATCTTTTTCTCCATTTATCTGCCATCCTGACACTTTACCACAATTCACTGTATGTTGCACAATTTTTCTGAAAATACATGAATTTGGGCTACATCAGTTATGTTACATTCACATATATTTTAGGTTATCTGAAAACATATCACAATTATTTACATTTTTGTATATGTTTGTGATCTTATACATGAATTAAATGATTTTATTTCATAGAATATTGTTTCAGAATTTTCTTTTCTGATTTTAAAAGAATAGTTCTGTATTTTCCCACTATGGAGTGAGTTTGCTAATTTTAGCTTCTTGGGTGGGTAGCAACTGTTGCCATGGTCAACGGTGAGTCGTCCTGACCTATATTGACCATCCCTTTCACTTGCTGATGGTTGCCCTTGAGCATGGTCACTCTCTCTGCTGAGGGGAGGAGGTGTGCAATAAACGAAAGTGGTCGGTGGGTTGAAAGGGTTGGGGGCACAGCTCTGGGCCATGCTGGCTTGATCTGACCTCAAAATGCGGCCTGGTCGAGGCCATGTAAGCAATAGCTGATGGTCACTATATGAGCAGAGGGGGTGAGCTAGGTCCCTAGGAAAAAGAGACGGCCCCTTTTCATGACGTCAAGCCTGAACTTTGCACCCATTGGTTTTGCCAATGTCCGTTTTTGGGTCACAATATTTCGGACCTGGGAAAATTCGGTGATTTTTTCCGCACACGAAGTTGTGTACTTCCACTCGACAGTTTACTTTCGCTTTTCGTTCTTCTAAGTTTTGCTTGCCATGGATCCTCCCCTCAAGAAGAGAAGGAGGAGCGGAGCACGGTGGGTAACATGCCTCGGTACGTCAAGGACTTTCTCCAGCTGCTATCTCTGAACTTGTTGCTGTTTTTGATCTGTATAGATCATTATTTACACTGTAAAAGGACTCCGTCCTTGTTTGATGAGTATCCCCACCGGTCTGCCAAAGAAGTGCCTTTCTCCCCGATGCTACCCAGTGAGGATGCGCTGGATTATGTGCTCCGGCTCTTCTCTATGGAGATAATCCTAGAGAATTCGAGGCAAAACATTTTGGTTGATGGCGCCCCTCCAGAGGAGACAGCATTAGCACAACAAATGCGACTAAGTGGACACTTTCTCCAGTGCAGCCCGTTGACTGCCCGACATTGTTTGCACTGTCGGTATTTAACGTACCCTCCATTTCCTTGGGACACAGAACAATTTTCTTCATATTTCTGGCGTGTGGTGAATGCAGAAAATACGTTCTTCATGCAGATGAACTTGCACCGGGCAATAGCCCAATTCAACAACGCCGCCCGCCGGCTGGAAGATGCCCCAGCAACCGACGGACTATTGGACGACATCGCTTCGATGTTCCTTGACTATCTGCCGGAAGGGTTGACTATCTGCCGCCGCTTCCGGATCTTATCCGCATCGGACATGTTCAAGAAACGGACGTCCCATTCATCGCCGAGGTGGGAGCATCCGGCAGCGGTGTCCAGCAGTGCCGGCGCTTTGGTCCTTGTAGGCGTGACTGTCCCGTCTGCCATGATGAGCAATATGGTAAGAAATTTTCTTATTTTATTATTTTAATTTACTTTTCTATAAAAATATTCATCATGTGATGTTAAATTTTAAAATGTTATCACATGTTGGCTAGTAAATATTACTTTTTGATTTACTGGAAGTGGAAATGATAGTATCAAATTTGTTTATGCAAAACATTTCCTTTTAAACAACTTCCAAAAGCTCATTTAAATCTTATCACAATATTATGCGATTCGAGCTTAATTATTGACTATAATGAGTCCTAACAAAATCTAATGCAATGCATGTATTTGAAAATATATTACTGTTTCATGAGCAAAGAATTATGTTGTTTTTGACAAGTACTTTTTTTTCCAAAAGTGTTTTAACTTTAAATCAATGGTTCTCAAAAGTAAGACTGAGTTACTTTGAAACAAAATGCTTATTCTAATTTTGCTGGTATAGGCTCTATGAATTCTAGGCCTTTTGGTAATTTACATTTACATGAAATGATATAAAATCGAATTCTATTTATTCGTATGTTGTTTTATTAACAACGTGGTGCTAATTTATTTGAAGCACTGGAAAAGGAATTTCTACGAACTGATTTTAAAATAACTTAAACTGCAATTTTTCGTTTCATGATCCATTTCCTTATGGATGTGAAATGCAAATATTGCTTATAATTAGTAATAATTTTAGTTTTATAATTCATATCCTTATGGATGTAAAATAAAAACATATAGCATAGCTATGTACAGTTTGTTGAACTTCCGTTTCATACTAGTTTGATAGTTTATGCCTTTAAAATACTTAAAGTAGCATATGCTTAGGACCTTCATTTTATTTTTTTCTTAAATTTAAGAAATGAATGTCCTTAAATGCTTTCTATATTCTGTATTTGTGAAAAGGGAATCCGTGCCATGCAGTGATGTTATTACTGGTTTGTAAAATAAGTTTACTTTTGGTTAGGTGGTCCGAACTAAGTTAATGAAACTGGACTCCTATATAGCCTATAATTTATTTACTAGCGGAGTCGCTAGCTTCGCTCGCTCATTCCGCATCGTCTCGCTCCCCGCCCCCCCCCCCCCCCGTCTCTCTCCCCCTCCCCTCATTTAATTTGGTGTTCGGTCCGTAGATGGCATCGTATGTTCGCGCTACTGGCCGTTGCGTTCCGGGCGCAGCTACTATCTCAGCGGGCCTTGGCTGCTACTCCTATAATTTACCGTTCCGTCGGTAGATGGCGGAGATGGCATCGTATGTCCTGCTTGCTCCTGCAGATGGCTGCTGCCGGCTGCTGCAGATGACCACGCTGCGGAAATTGTGTAATTATATGTATAGATGTGGCACCGTTTCCCTTTCAAGAATAACATGCTATCTAGAATAACTAGAGTGTGAGTGAAATGCAAGTTCTGAAACTATTCAGTAGAGGGGGGTGGGGGTGTGATATTTTCAATCTTAGCAAAATTTGTTTACCATACAAGTTTGTATAGTACGTATAAGCTTAAATGGCATAAAACAGTAGGTTTGAATGTCCGGTAACCATCCGGTAAATATTTGGAATGTAGCTTTACAAATTCCTTGTTTTTGAGCTGTTACCGTAATGAGCGTGGCAGCGCAAACTAAGCGCTAAAATATGTTAGGCTCTCTGCGCGTAGGAAAATTAATTTTCGGTGCGCGTTCGAACTCTAAATAATGGTTTTGAAAAGGTAGTAGTAACCTATGGACTCAATAAAATAGAATATTTTACTTGTTTCATTTCAATTTGGATTAAGTACTAAGTTTTTTTAATTGGGTAATTGGGGGGGTGAGGTGGGGGGGTATCACTCACAAAACTTTCATGCAATTATAACAATTATGTCGGGAAAGAACGTGTTCCAGCTATTTCATATGCCTGAACATCATTATCCCGTATACCATTTCACAGTGATTTCCCTCCATATTGTTCTTACGAACGTGAGAGAAATTAAGGTAATAATGTGTATCGCCACATGCGAAAGTCTTGTGCTTACACTGAACCAATTTACATGTCAATTTCACATGCATTCATAATTTTATGAATTAAATTTTAATCTTTGTCGTTCAATTTTCTTTATTTAAGATGATCCAGATAGCGACGATTAACGCTGTTGCCGTTGCTGTTCTCGACTGCCAGCTAAAAGAAGTTGCTTGGTCGAGTATGACATTGCCCGCCCTGAATTCAGGGGTTTAGTTGTATATATTGTATATTATTTTTTTCTCTATTTTATTATGTGTGGTGAAGGGAAATATCATGTTTTATGATCATAGATTTCTGAAAGTTCTTCCAAATTAAATTTTCTTATTAATTTCTTAACTTTCTAAATGAAATCTTAAATTTTATAGTCAAAATTAAATTTCCCTGTACTTAAAATTCTTCTTGATTTCCATCATTTATATCATGACCAGGTATATTAAATTTATATTTCTTAAATCTGCGATCGTACAATATTTTATATGTACTAATTTTGATCATTCTTATTTCAGGAAATGTTTTGTATGTATATTCAATGTTTTATTATTTCCTATCACGGCGTATTGTTTCATTTATGTTGCCATTTTATTTCATTTGTTTACCAGAATTCTGGACTTGTTTTTCGTGTTGTAAATATTAATTTCGATTTTTTTTTTCTGTTTTGCAACATTTTTATGTTAGTGTTCGTAACCGTAATTTACCGTAAAGATTCAACTTTTCGTCCAAATTGTTTTTCGGTTACTAATTTTTTCTTTCAATTTTATTTCCTAGTAAAGTTACTAAATTTAAATTTCTTAAATTTCATCCATTCAATTATTTCAATTTTCCTGAATTTTTTCCATTCGATAATATTTTCCAATTTTTTTTTTACTGTAACTTATGGTTACGACATGATTATGTGGTTTTATCTTTTTATTTTATGGTTTTCCATGTCTTTATGTTTGTAAATTATTTTACTTAACCCAATGTTTCAATTTTCCGTGTTTTATTAGCACATTATGTTTTGTTGCAAACTTTCACATAATATGTCTGTACATATTTTATTTCAATTAACTTTATGTTAATTATTATCCATGATTTTGCCATGTTTTCTGTAAATATTATCATGTTCATTTTATGCTTCATTATTTGTTTATGTCATGTTGTAAATATTTGTTGATTTACGTTTCGTATGTCCTGTTTATACGTGTTTACGTATATTATTTTTGTATTATTTGTTTGTATATATTTTTTCTTATTTTCAAATAATAATATTTTCTGAAACAATCTACGAGTTTTCGTCTCAAAAGTTATTTTACATTACATCCTGCAACATAATAGGCTTAAGCTATTTTCATGTATTTATGCGATGTAAATTTGCTTAGTGTCATGCACTGAGAGAATCGAAACTGCGTAGGTGACTGGTCTTGCAATCATGCGTTGGTTTCGGAAAGGAACTTCCGTTTTTACTCACTAGGGTTCTCGCGTGCAGAACGTGTGAACGCTCCTTCACGGTGACGCCATGTTTTCTTTATTCTCCATTGGATACGCAAAGAATTACTCATCCTCAACGTTTGCCTCTTCCAACTGCCGACACAGCCTGATTTCTGGGGTAGTTTTACTGCTACGGGTATTATAACCATGCGTAGAACCAAGCATTCTTTGTTTATTTAGTTCATAATCTATTTTACGGTATTTATTTTGTAAATAAGCGGCCGATTTTGGCTCAACGCGTTTGCGTTTCTTGGTTGAGCTTGTTTTTGAACCGCTAGCTGCATCGTCAGGCTCGGAAGGCGTAAACGTTGTTGGTTGAATCTCTGATAAATGATCTGTCGGATCTTCCAAAAGTTTTGCTATGTACTGTTGTAATTTTATTTCAGCTTCCGTCAAGGTACCGTTAAGCTGCTCTGATAAATCCAAATCGGTAGGTCCGTTAAAAGGAACAGGTTGGTTATCCGTTCTTAGGAACCATGGTCTTAGATTGTTCACATGTGCGCGAACGACTTTTAATGGATCCAAAAAATGTACAATACGAACGATAACATCATTAACAAATTCCATAATCCTAAACGGTCCCGTCCAAGCATTAAGTAATTTCGGTGAAATTTGGTTAATTGGTAAGAAGTCGCGTAATAATACGTAATCGTCCACTATGTAGCGGTATGGACGTGGAGTGCGATCATAAAAGTTTTGTTGCCTTTTAACTGCTTTCCAAGTATGCGCTCGAGCGACTTCGAATGATGCTTGTAGTCTACTCTCTAGACGTACTATAGTGTCATCCCTATCATAGCAGATTCGTGGTGGTTCGAAAGCTAATGCACTCGGCAATCTAAATTCGGAACCATGATGTAAATAGTGTGAGCTAATTAGGGTGGTTGAATTAGGACATGCATTTATTGCTATAGTCACTAATTCTAAATACTCGCACCAATTTTCTAGACAACTTGCAGAAATTTTACGTAATACTGTTTCTATTCTCTTATTTGCGGCTTCTACCGTCCCTCCTACCCACGATGTGTTAGGAGTGAAGTTTATCTGTTTAATTTTGAACAAATTTGATAATCTTGCCACAATAGCGTTGTTTATCTTACTTCCGTTGTCTCCGCGCAAATCTAGCTATGAGGTGCTCCATATCTAGCTATGAGGTGAGAAAACAACTTATTGGCTATTGTTTCTGCTTTCTTATCGGGAATTCCGACTGCAATTACATAACGACTGAAGTCATCAATTAACGTCATTATGTAGACGTTCCCGTGAACGCTTCTATTCAAAGGTCCAATGAGATCCAAGCTCCATGAATGACCTGGTCTCTGTAGGGATTGATAGGCTCTTAGCTTAGCCTTTAGTTGCTTGTTAGGTCTAACGTAAGCTTGACATACTTGACATGTTTTAACGAAATGTGCGATATCGTCCATCATTTTAGGCCAATAGCAATATAGCTCTATTAATTCTCTAGTTTTACTGGCTGCACAATGTCCGGCGCCAGTGTGGAATGGTAATCCCGGATACAATAGTTCCGTAGAGATTTTGGTATACACATCTGTGCTAGATTGTGCATACGGCTTCTATTTGGATCTGCTAGTCGAATTCTGTATAGAATTCCGTCATAATCTTTATAGATGCTTCGCTTGTTAGAAGCGTCGATCAGATCTTCAGATAACTGATCTTTAAGACGTTTAATTATTTGGTAAGAATGGAACGTTTCGTTGCTCCGCCGCTAGGTGTTGTCGCGTCCAGTCAGGGAACTGACTGCCCAATACAGCGACTGGTATCTCTATACGAGATAGCGCATCGGAAACTGCTAGAAGTAGGCCCGACTTGTGACGTAAGATGAATTCATATTCCCTGAGTTGAAGTAAGATTCTTTCTAATTTGGGAGGGAGGGTGGAGGCACAATACAGATAGCAAATTGCTAGTGGTCTGTGGTTAAGAAAAACATCTTACCAAGTAAATAGCAACGAAATGAATCAATACAATGTATAATCGCTAGAATTTCCCTTGTAGTAGTTGTTTCCTTCCATTCCGACTCAATGAGGGTTCGAGAAGTGTAGGCTAACGGATAATTTATACCTCCGTGATAATGACTTAAGCAACCTCCGATCGCTACTCCACTAGCATCAGTTTCAAGAAAAAAAGGTTTAGAAAAATCTGGGTGTTTAAGCGTTGCAGCTTTTATCATAGCTCGCTTAAGCTCTTAAAATGCTTTTTCTTCATCTTCGCCCCACAGAAATTTACAGTTTTTCCGTGTTAGTCTGGACAAAATCAGTGACATTTCGGCGAATGAAGGAATGTGTCGCGTATAGAAATTTACCATACCTAAAAATGAACGGACTTGTGTAGGTGTCTTAGGCGTAGGATAATGTGCCATCAAGCACGTAACCAAGTGAATGCCGTTTCGAATCCTGTGACAGACCCAAGAATCCTGTGACAGACCCAGAACTTTGGGTCTGTCACAGGATTCGAACCGATATTCACTTGGTTACTTGATTGATGGCACAAGGATTAGTACACACAGGTAGAAAGACAAAAACCCCATTGCTAGGCCTTAGTTAGAATCCAGTTAGTTAACCACAGTAGCACAGCAGATCCAAT
>JAHWFP010052753.1:0-17711 GCA_023313725.1 Lithobius niger | reverse complement strand
AGAGGCACGCAAAACAAAATTCAACAAACTGGTTAACTATCAATGTAGTCAAACTTTACAAGACATAAGTTTAACGCCATTTTTAACGAAGTACCTATCAGTTCTACAACATAATTTTCATGCAATTCACCACAAAGTAAAAGGCATAAGAAAGTTAAAATTAACGTGAAAGTAAATAAATCTATGCCTTAAATCTATTCATCTAAAGAAAAGTACAAGAAAAGGAATTAAAATTAACTAAGAATCACATCATGTGTGCTGTTTTGAAATTCTTAAAGCTGTCAGTAAACAAACCAATCCAGACAGTGTTTATAACAGCACGTAATAAATATTAACAGCTATACACATAAGCAAGAAAAAAAAAACATGTTTATGTTTCTTTTCTGTAGGAAAGAATCTGTGGCGTTTTGACAAAAGGGCATAAGTCCATTTTTGGAACAAAAGGAGGTATGAGGGACTTAGCTCCGTTTGTCAAATTAGATTGACTGCTTGTGGACTTACCTCCAGCGGACATATACAAAATCAGCTAAAAAATGCTAGGATGGACTAACCACTCTTTGTCAAAGCAAAGATAATGTATAGACAAGCCACGTTTGGACTAACCTCAACAATGCCAAAAATGGACTTTGCCCTTTTGTCAAAATGCCACATAATTATAAACCATTTCTAACCAAAAACAGTTTTTCATTAAGGGAAACCAGCTAACCAGCTATGCCCTCTCGTGTGTCTTATTTCATTCATGTTTAACTCTTCAGTATAAAACACCTCGAAACAATTAGTTTTTTTTAAAATTAGTTTTAAAAAAGAAAACTGGGCCAACACAGAAAATGAAACTGCAATTCTGAATGTTTTATGTGTGGCTTTTTACAATTTGTTTCTTTACGAATCAACGAAGCGTATATTTTTGTTTTGAAAAAACTGAAAAATTTAGTTTTGAAAAAGCATCTAGGGCGTATGGAAGCTGCAGCGTCATTTTTATAAAGTATTTCACGCAACAACACAGTAGCCTAATGCATTATTATCCACCCCATACCATAGTCTGATACTGATTGAAAGAGTCAGGAGAACATTATGCTTACGTGTGTAGCGTAGTTACTTAATGCTGTAACATGTTTGTAGTGCCATGAGGCATATGTTTAGTGCGGTAGTGCCATTTGAGAAAACTAATATTTATGAAAATATAGAGTGCATCTCGTTCAAGGAATAGCCTTTTTTCATCGTTCACTACTTAAGCTGAGCGATCAGCTTGAAGCAGTAAATGTTATTAAAACCATTAAAAACATCACAAGATAAAACCCAAACGTGCCATTCACAGCAATAAAAACAAATTCTTCACGTCGAGTCTAAAACTACGAACAAAATGCTATTTGCACACTATGAGATACGGTTGGTAAGCAATTGTGGCTAACAAGCAATCTTTCCATCTTACAATTAACAAAATAGGGCAGAATTTAATAAATCAACTCTGATTCTTGACCGAAAATGAAAACAAGCATCCACAGCACTAAAAACATATTCTGCACTCGTCTAAACCTACGATCAAACGGCTGCTATTTGCACACTATGAGATACGGTTGGTAAGCAATTGTGGTTAACAAGCAATCTTTCCATTTTATAAATAACAAAATAGGGGAGAATTTAATAAATCAACTCTGATTCTTGACCGAAAATGAAAACATGCATCCACAGCACTAAAAACAAATTCTGCACTCGTCTATAAACCTACGATCAAACTGCTACTATTTGCACACTATGAGATGCGGTTGGTAAGCAACGATGGTTAACAAGCAATTTTTTACATCTTACAAAGTAACAAAATAAGGTAAAATTGAATAAATCCACTCTGATTCTTCACCGAAAATGAAAACAAGCATTCACAGCACTAAATCACGCACTAAAATAGCACTAAATCATGAGATACGGTAAGCAATGCCAGTTAAGAAACAATTTTCCAATCTTACAAATAAAAAAAATAGGCAAAATTGAATAAATTAACTCTGATTCTTCAACGAAAATGAAAAGCATTCACAGCACTAGATCACGCACTAAAACAGCACTAAATCATGAGATACGGCTGGTAAGCAATGCCGGTTACAAGCAATTTTCCAGTCTTACAAATAAAAAAATAAGGCAAAATTGAATAAATCAACTCTGATTCTTCACCGAAAATGAAAAGCATTCACAGCACTGAATCACGCACTAAAACAGCACTAAATCATGAGATATGGCGGGTAAGCAATGCCAATTAACAAGCAACTTTCCAGTCGTAAACAAATAACAAAATAAGGCAAAATTTAATAAATCAACTCTGATTCTTCACCAAAAATGAAAACAAGCATTCACAGCACTAAATGAGGCACTAAGTCATGAGGTACGGTTGGTAAGCAATGCCAGTTACCAGCAATTTTCCAATCTTACAAATAACAAAATAAGGCAAAACTTATTAAATCAACTCTGTTTCTTCACAGAAATGAAAACAAGACGTACGTGTCATCTTCATGTATTTACATTACTCTGATTTGGGGGCAGCGTAATCCTTAATGTGCATCATTAAGGCAACCAAGATAGCAATGGCGCTGAGCTGGAAAGTACAGGCAGTACTGCATGGCGAATCCTTGCGAACAGCATCTATGAAAGTAGTGATGACGACTTTGCTGTTGTTGTTGCAGACAGCTTGTTCAAGATCCCGAGTGGTGTTGACCATGCAGCTCATGGTTCTACCTTGGGCCCTACAAATACAACATTTTTATTAATACAAGCTGTTTACATATCCACGTCACGCTGCAACCATTAGCAAATAAATTAAAAAGTGAACAGGCCTCAGTTTATGCAACATAAACGTACACAAATACTTTACTGAAGAACATGGCAGATGGTCGTTGAGACAAGGAATTGTTCATACAATGAGAAGGAAAAAATCCTTTAAGTTCTGAGGTATGATGACGCCATTCCGCGTAATAAAAATGTTGCAATTTAATGAACAAATTAAAACTGCCCCCGATGCCTGCATACGCGCAGGAAAAACTAGTATGACTATAAAGAAGGTCCCCTTTGCACAAATTGTAAGGCTGGCGGGAACTAGCGATTGCAAGTTTTGTCAGTCCAGCCTTCATCTGCTCACCCACCAGAGATGCAAATTCTTTCCTAGTAACTTTACAGATGAGTTCTGAAAGAGGATGGGAGAATTTTTGTTCCTATCATATTCTTGCACAAGAAGTGTGTTCACATTCCTGTTGCAACCATGGTTATCATTTTCGCCCATAATTTGGACGTCAACAACCAAGGTAAACCACAGGGGCGTGTCGTCGCATATTCACCGCATGTTTATTAGCCTGTAATTATATGGAATGAAAGGAGTAAAACCAGTCAGAAGTCATATCGTAGAACAATCCGTACATGTATTAAGCGTTGTTAAATTATACGCTTAAGCGCTATTATAACCGCTGGAACTCGTACTGAACGTCTTTATTGATAACTTGTCTCCCGTTCGAAGGCATTGTACTACTACGTTCTCCAGAGCGATCTGAGTAGCATTTTAGCAATGAGGTGAAAGCTCCGGCCATTACCGGAAGTTAGACTGGGATAGCAAAGACTATAAAGCTTTTCAGATCGCTCTGACAACGCAGTGGTACAAGTAATGACTTCAAACGTGAGATAAGTTAACAATAAAGACGTTCAGCATGAGTTCCAGTGATTACAATAGTGATTATAAAAATAAAATACGGATTGTTCCATGATATGCCTTCTGGTTGGTTCACCCCTTTCAATACATATACTATAGCCTGTATCCATTGCCGCTGGCGACGACGAGCCCTTGTGCGTAAACGAAAATACTCCTTGCAAATCACCACCAGGAGAGAGAAAAACTACTTGTTGGTATCAGTTGTTATTTCGGTACGAATGTGAGTATGGCAGCTGTCCAGTTTAACTGGTTAGTTACGAAAATTTGTTTGGTGTGAGGGAATGACGCACTTCTCACTTCGTAAGTAATAGCCCTGTAGATATTGTTGATGATGTGGCTATGTTTTTCACACGAAGTCTGACATTACAACTAACGAATGGTGCTTATTTTTCAGTTCTATCCTGAGCACATTTAGAGCGACGGTGCAGTTTTCAAATCAATTAGCACGAGATAGACTTAGTATGGTTAGAGGCTTGACTGCAAAAACGTTTTTTAGCCGTATTATCGACAAAAGCAAGAGGACTGTTTTATTGGATTATATCCCAATTCAAAATAAACAACTGTACGTTTTTTGAGCCCATTAGGCTTATAAAAGAACACTAAAATTGATTTCGTAGGTTTATAGTTACAGCTTAATGTTACGTATTAGAAACCCTATCAGTTCATACAGTTACTTCTTTCCAACAAGAAGGCGACACTGCATCAGATTCTTCCTCCGGTTTCGGCTGCACCAACACTACGCATTGCTAACATCGTCCGACAGAGGGTTCTGTGTGTTGTCTGCACGTTCTAAATTAAAAAAATTTGCTAATAATAAACCTGAGGTTTAAATTCTAAAAGGCTAACGAGGTGTCTGAATTAACTCGTTTTCTCTTAATTTGACTATTTTTGCACCACCAGTGCTGTTTACAGAAAAACGTAGAAAAACATGAAAAGCCGTTTTGTTAGGTGAGATCAGTTTCCTTGGCCGAATTTCAACAGGCAAAGTCAATATTTTCACTGGGGAACAGCTTTGACGCAATGGGTTCAAGAGACCAGCCGCTCTTACTCAATCCTTGTCTCCCAGAGTATCAACATCTGAATTAATTCATGTTCCCTTAATTTGCTTCTTTTTGCACCGCCAGTGCTGTTTGTAGAGGAGGATAAAAAACTTGAAATGATTTGTGCAAATAGAATTAAGATACTTGCCTGAAAAATTATAAAATATGTTGTTAAAATGCGAAACCCAGTTTAAATACATCGAGTTCTTATGCTGGTATATATACGAGCCAAAAAGTAATGGCTATTAACTACTTGTTGGCACCTAGCTTACATATCCAAATGTACTTGTGTACAACGAAAAGGTCCCGGGGCATAGTCGAGCTGTCAGGCATAATCGAAGAGGCGGGTTATAATACTCTGGTTAGCCCACTCCAGGTCGATTA
This sequence comes from Lithobius niger, assembly GCA_023313725.1. Lineage (NCBI taxonomy): Eukaryota > Metazoa > Arthropoda > Chilopoda > Lithobiomorpha > Lithobiidae > Lithobius > Lithobius niger. The sequence goes on along the minus strand of JAHWFP010052753.1, from coordinate 12,605 downwards.
TATCTGGCTCCCCTACCTTCCATCATGGTAGTAAGCTGTATATGCAGTTTCACTTAGTATAGAAAGGGTAGTTGACTTTTTTACTCTTAAAGCAGCCAGACGACTGGGTTTCCCTTGCCAAACATATTTTAATGAATGTACAAATTATTTATGTATGTACCACAAATGGATGTTTCATCAGGTAATGTAGAAGATAGGAGAAAAATGCAAATAACAAAGAACTTCCAATAAGGAGTATATGCTAAAATTATGCACATACCACCACACTAAACATCGTGGCTGAACGCCATGTCACATAAGAGTTGCTAAGCCGAAGGGATCATGGGAGCTTGTGAAGCTACTTTTTATTTTTGTGTAATGCTTACCTCTGGTCCATAACTGGAGATTTAGTAGTTAGATGTATAACCAGATTTTCGTTGAGAGTAATTAAAATTGGGAACATGGACAAACAACAAAAATCGGACTTTAAATCTAAAAAATAAGTATCCATTTATGGACAAGTGGGCTGCATTATATAAAAAAAATTGCTAATTACCTAGAATAACTACTTCGCAAGCTAGCGACTTAATTCATCTACCTATTGATTCATTTTATCGTAAAACGTGCGAAAATCGTAACGAAAACGTGCGCAAACGCCTATTTATCTTTAAAAATAATTATTTAAACACGTTAATACGCTAATCAAATCTGTAGACACACACCGCCGCCATTCTACGCCAAGAGTGCAACAAGAAAACCTGATTTCAACCACGACAACGGCAAACGGAAATTACCTTCTTTTGCGACGGGGTGCAATAGCTGAAGCAGACGAGAATTTTATATTTATTATATACATCGAGAATATGTATAATCGAAATAGCATGACGCAGCATTTGTGAAACAAGGAACAAATTATGTCACTTCCTTGTTTCACAAATGCTTGCGTCATACTTTTCTGATTACACCAATTCTCGATGTATACTGTATAATAATGCACGAGAAACGCGCCCCTGCGGACTGTGATTCCGGCCTCAATTATCACCGTCTGCCTATGAAAGAGATAATTTTAGTTTAGTAACGTTCTGGTCAAAATCATGTTTTCTATGTTGCGGTATCATTGAGTTGAATGGCGGCTGCTTCTAGCGTGTTCTGAGCAGCGTTTTAACGTGTTTTAATATTTTTTTCTTAAATAAATAAGCGTTTACGCAAGCTTATTTATTTGATTTTCGGACGTTTAACGACAAATGAATCGACAGGTAGGTGAATTAAGTCGCTAACGTGCAAAGTAGTTATTCTAGATAATTACCAAAAAAATTAGCTTTACAGGCTCCCATGAACCTTTGGCCTTACTAACGCTTGTGTGACGTGGCGTTTAGTGTGGTGGTAGGTACATAATTTTAACTTTTACTCTTTATTGGAATTGTCTTGTTATTTATTTTGTACTCCTGCTCTTTTAGGTTATCTGATGAAGCACCTGTTTGTGGGAAGAAAATGTATACGTGCATTTAAATGTGTATACCAAGGGAAACTCTGTAATCTGGCTGGTGTCAGTTTAGGAATTATTCTAAGCATGAACTGGCAAATGGGTCTGATATTGCAACATTGACAGCTGCCGAACACAAAATTACCAACAACAAACAAACCCTACTGACCATAATCTATGAACCAATTCTTTCTTTTACGTGAGTAGAGTGTATGCGATTGTTTAAGTAGTGTACGTCCAGTTTTAAAAGAAAGCAACATGTTTCTCAAATCCACCATCGAGTTCAGCTTACGGCAACGATGTAATGGTGTTGGTTTGTTTACTAGTTGGTATTGTACACGAGCTTTGCCGCTAACTTGCTTTTCTATGCTCCTCTACAAGCAGCACTGGCAGTGCAAAAAAAAAAATCAAATTAAGGGAAAATGAGTTAATTCAGACTATGATGTCCTGGGATACAAGAATTGAGTAAAAGCGGCTGCTCTCGAGAACCCATTGCGTTAAAAATTGTTCCCCAGTGGAAATATCGACTTTGCCTGTTGAAATTCGGCCAAGGAAGCTGATCTCACCTATCAAAACGGCTTTTACTATGCTATTCTGCGCTTTTCTGCAAACAGCATTAGCGGTGCAAAAATAGTCACATTAAGGGAAACAGAGTTAATTCAGACCGTGCTGTCGTGACACGCCCTGGGATACATGGACTACATAGAGAAAGAGCAGCCGCTCTCTTGAACCTATTACGTTAAAAACAATTCCACAGTGAAACTGCACATCGACCTCGCTTGGTCAAATTCGGGCAGCGAAACTAATCTCCTAACAAAACGGCTTTTCTATATTTTTCTACACACAGCACTGGCGGTGCAAAATGAGTCAAATTAGTACGTATAAATTAAGTGTTGATAAACATCACCTTCCCATGTGATCGAAGGTTATAAAAATATTGAATTTCCGCTTTCAAAAAGGAAACAATTTTTTTTTTAAGATACGCTGTCATGGGATGGCCTGAAACACAAAAGGCACTGCGTAATTTCGTGGGAGCCAGCTAACCAAGCATAAGTTTGACCAAGCCCTGCAAGTTCTCTGTTGATTTAGACAGTACTGTCTTGGATGTTCACGGATACAAAAAGTCTTGGATACGTAATGCCATGGGATGTGTAATTTCATGGGAACCAGCTATAAAGGTGGAATTTTACGCTGGGGTAACTCTAGTTTTTTTTTTAATACTGATTCGGGTTTAGGGTGTTGTACATCAATTCTCCAATATCACGTGTTAACTTGAGCATTAATGCTCAAACTCTCCGATGTGCTGGTGAGTTTGCTCGAGACATGCCGACATGCCGACTTAGCGGAGAATGCCAGTACGTCCATTTTTTTTTTGTATTTTGATCATGTCATTTGTTGTTAAAGCTGAATTTTGCTTCGGAACTGATAAACGAAGTTTTGCAGATTACTTACGCGCAGAATTGTTCATCCTTGGTAGTATGGGCATAGTTAGTGACCAAGGTTAAATTGCAGTTCTTCGTGGATAAGTCCTTGACCTTGTCATAGCATTCCAAACCACCTTTGTTAACAAATTCTGAAATGGAAAAAAAAAAACACAGATTTTTTGTTCTACAAGGTGAATGATATAAGAACATTCATAATCGCTGGGGTACTCCAACTTAACTAAAATATACTTATTCGTATTTTTTCTGTTTCAGACCTCCTTCAGAGCTGAACGCTGTAGTAAATTACTTATCCATATTATAATTATTACGGTAAAACGGAAGTGGAAAAAGAGGAAGTAGAAGAAGAGGAAGTGATGTCACAATGGGTTGTCTAAATAAATATGGATGCAAACCTATTTACTTTGCCCTTTGGACTTAAATGTCAAACTGCCTGAGCGGGCAATTTAACTCATGACCTTTGAAACCAAAGGCGTAAGTTCTAACGTGAGCCATACTGACATGGCTCAGCGGTAGGACTTTGCCTTTGGTTTCAAATTTCGTAGGTTCGATTCCCCACTCAGGCAGTTTGACATTTAAGTCCAAAAGGCAACGTACATACGTTTGCATCCGTATTTAACTCTTCCTGAGCCTATTAGCTTTCTATCCTGTTTAACAATGGGTTGGCAATAACTATGTTGACAAGAATCAAACACAGACGCATTATTTCACAAAACAATAACCCATTCATTTTTTAAATGAGCGATTAGCGTCGAGTCGTTGGCTCAATGGTGTTGTGTAAGTCTCCCAATTAACATTTCGTTAGTTCAAATCCTTCATGTGATTGAAAAATGGTAATTAGTTTACTTTAGGTAGTTAGCTGTCAATAGGCAGGTACATTATTTACACTATTCTTTAGCTTACCGTATTTCTTAAGCCATTTGAACAGCTAACCGTCATAAAAGTTTTAAATGACGCGTAAACTCAGTTTTTTTCGATTTAGAAAAAAAATTTAATTTCTCAATTTTTGCTAAAGCTACGGAAAATAATTTAATTTTTCATTTCTCAATTTTACCAAAACTTCACTGCTTGTACACTGCAGTCAAAGGAAATATTTAAACAAGCCATATTAATAAAAACGAACAGAAGCGAAGCTGCAGATAAGACAAGCAAATACTGTAGTATATTCCCGTCACATCATCCAGCACCCATGCAAAGTATGGCACTGACATAAATTATACGCGTGGTGTGGTTCTTGGTGTTCGGCTCTGACATCACTTATACGTTGCAAATTATACATCACAACTTAGCTGAATAAAAAAATAATAATAATCTACACAACACGAATCAGGTTGCAAAATTAATAGCAAGTAAAATTCAACCAAGTGTGGATAAACGGCGGGAGTAACTGTGACTCTCTTAAGGGTCAGCCAGGTGCCATGCAAATCATCCAGTGTGCACCCGGTGAGAATCATAGGCCGGCCACCTCCACGTGGTCGCCAGTGGGCAACATTCTTACAGCACTTGTTGTTCCGGGAGTGGCCAAAAACCGTTTTAAAACCTCCCGACCGTCCCCAGCATCTTGAGTTGGGTAGAGCGCTCGTGGTAAGACCTGACTGCCTAACATCCCGATTAAATGACTACCTTTCGTTAATATCTTGAGCTGGATTACAGGCGATTCCAACCCCATAAAATTATGGAAGTTAATAATTTGCCTCGGCCATCGGGATCCCCAGAGGAATAGATTGAGGGCTAACTGGAAACGAAAATGGCGAGGAAATGGTCCTGATTTTAGATTATCCTTTTACGGTGCAGGCATGTCCATGATGCCCACTTGTTCTCTTTGCGCACAGGCAGGGGTTTGAGGAGCATGCAGAGTCAGTACTTTCTGATTCGGCATACAAGTATAGGGGCTCTAAGGTTCTCTAGACACTTATAAAACGGTAGCTGTGCATTACTCAAAAAGTGCTGGCCTCCCCGCATAGCAGCCAGTATGGGGGTCCATTCCCCTGATCCTCAGCATCGTTCAACACGGCCTCGGGAAGATCCCAGCACGAGCAACATTGCACATCCCGCGGCAAGAAACAAAGCGCGGCAAGTGGAGTCCCAGCAACCGCAAGTGGCATGATCCTCCAAATGGAGATTGGAGGTAGGTTAGCTGGAGGAACTGAATGCACAGTTCCAGGGGTCGAGGAAAAATTAACATTCAGATTGCGGGGATTCTCAATCTAAAACTGTAAACAGGTGTCTGAAACGAGGTGGCTGCTTGAAATAGCCGCCAACAAAAAAGAACTGGCAAAAGGTTCACCTGTAATGTGTGGCCACCTCTTCATGCGACCTACAGGCTCGTGGAACACTGAAATCCCAGATCCAAGCGGGGGTAACATGGACCCACTTGAGTGGAGCACAGCATTGTATACATGTGCAGTCACACGCCATTCAGCTCAGGAGTTCGGTAGCAAGATAGACGAGTGCTGGAAACTTGGGATTGCAGTAAGGGACATAGTTCCTACAATCCATAAATTGGCTGGTGAACTGACTGTACTGCTCGGGAAACCCTCAGAAGAAGGCAGCCGTAAGAAAAGCTGCCTACTCCAAGGTGCAAAACCTTTATGGATCTAATATATAGCATCTCATGCAAGTAATTTTGTGGGATGGGGAGGCAGAGGTTGTGGGCCAACATCTGGCAGCTGCTGATTTCACCGGATTGTATGGCAGCCTATGAAGCACTGCCTTCCAAGACACAATTTCACTTCAGTATCACCCCAGCCAAGACCTGGGAGATTGGGACCCGGTCTCGCTACAGGAAGTTCGCACACAGCTTATGAAAATTCAGAGTGTCGGCTCCTGGCTCCAAAGCATGAAACGTTGCAATCTCCTCCGGGTCGATCCTGAAGGGGTGATCCTGGCCAAGTTTTTGAAGATGTGCTTCGCCAGTCAACACTATCTGGATTGTTTCCAGGAGAACCGGACAATCCTGCTACCGAAAAGTGGCAAGGACCTACGAAGGGCTGCAAGCTGTAGACCAATAACGATAGGTTCCATCACCTTGAGGATGTGCTCTGGGATCTTAGATGCCCGGCTTAAGAGTATGGTCTCACTGAATGAGAGGCAGAAGGGCTTCACAACAAAGCCCGGATGCATGATTAACTTCTTCCTATTGAAACACATTTTATCAATGGCAAAGAAAGGGAAAGGTGCATGTTTGTGCTTCGCGGACATCACAAAAGCATTTGACATGGTGCCACATTCACTTATTCTCAAAGTCACAGGGGGTGCCATTCCAATTACCAATTACATCCTTAGCCGTCTGGCTTCAACCCCGCACGTCCTTGGTGCAAAGTACACCGGTCTTTAGCCATGGGATGCAAGCAGACAAGTTGCGGGAACACGTGTCCGTCATCCCGCGTGCTGTTGCCTCTGGGGTCACCATCTTCTGGGGCCGTCAATCTAGCCGTCTGGCTTTCAACCATGCACTTCCCCGGTGCAAGGGACACCAGCACCCAAGTTGCGGGAAGACGTCCCGCAGGCTATTGCAGCAAACTTCTTCAACACCTACACAGACCTTCAAGTTCGCCATCGGCAAACCATTCGTCCTAAACCCTTCAAACTCGGTGGGCGCCTAGCTGGCAATACCCCCAGGACGTCCAAAAAAATTCAGACCCACAGCCCTAGTAGAAGGAGCGCTATTAAATAAACCGGCTTTGAGTGTAGGCCTATATAGGCCTATATAGGCCTAAATACTTCGACCGTCAATAGCGGACGAAGGAAACGAGCTACGACCCTGGGGATAGGCTAGATCGCTTTAGGAGGACGAAATACCCCTGGCTACCAAGTTTCATACCGAAAACACGAGTGGTTATGGAGAAACAGCATACCTGTGGTTAGGTGAGGTTAGGTTAGGTTAGTGGGACTTAGCCATTTTTTTGAAGTTCAAATGGTGACGGTTAACATCCGTTCCATGCTGCCAGAGACTAAGTCCCAACAGGCAACTTCGTACTGGGGGATTTGTCAGCATCAGACTGACTGTTCTCCCAACAACGCCAGTCCCTGGAATACCAGGGCTGGCTTTTTTTCTGAAGTCCAAATGGTGACGGTTAACATCCGTCCTGACGGGGTTTTCTTCGAATAGCTCGGCTCACAGAGGTCTCACGGACTTGTGGTTGGGCTTAAAATGTGCTTACGGACGAGGGCTACCCGCACACCGAGTTTCATCAAGTTTACACGACCAGTTTTTGAGCCCCGACCGTTTGACCATATGTGGGACTTAGCCATTTTTTCGATGGCCAAACGGTGACGGTTAACATCCGTCCAAACGGGGTCTTGTTCGAATAGCTCGGCTCACAGAGGTCTCACGAACTTGTGGTTGGGCTTAAAATGTGCGTACGGACGAGGGCTACCCTCACACCGAGTTTCATCAAGTTTACACGACCAGTTTTTCAGCCCCGACACTTTAACCGATTTGTTGTACCTTCCGTAATGCTACGAAAAGAGCCTTTGGGGTGACCAGCAAAACAGGGTTGGGGCCACGGAGCCCATCTTCTGGGGCCGTCCATTTCGCATCGTCCCCCGGGTGCATGCCGCTTTTGGCGGCGATCCGACCACTTTTCATTTTTCCTGCGTTAGCAACGCTGGTTTCGAGTGTACGCGGGAGAAGCCACCCGAGGGGCAGCAAGCGTTTTTTTACGTGGGCGCAGGGTTTTTTTCGAATAGCTCGAAAACTATTCGTCCGATTTTGATGGGGTTAGGCTTGTTAGATCGGCCATGAAAAGACCTATCTACCTTCCAAAATTCAGACCTCTAGCACTTCTGGTTCGCGATTTGACCTGCGTTAGCAACGCTAGGTGCACTTCCACATAGTATATAGGGACAGTAGTCTCACTGTAGCTCTGGCTGTACTTGCTGTAGTGGCTGTACTAGCTGGCCGATCAAAGTGCGACTCTGTCCTGTGTCTCCCCGAGAGTGTAGGGATGCCTTCGGCATGCCTTGGACGATCTTCCCTGGTGTTTCATTTGCCTCGGTTAGCAACGCTAGGTGCACCTGGAAACGTCGCGCGGCCGAGCCTGGTTTTGCAACCGATCAGAGCACGATTTGTTCAGGGCTTTGGCTACTCCATGCCGCGAAACCACACTTTGGCACGGGGTAGAGAATCTCGTTTTCGTTAGTAAGAATCCCCTTCTTCTGCGTTAGCAACGCTGATGTAGGGGTCCAAATCTTACATATGGAGGGCAACTCGAGGCGACCGAAAAGCCACGGTACGCCAAATACATCTCAGACCTTGGGTTATTGAAGTAGACATGTGGTATGAAAGGGCTTTTGGCAGAATGAGTGCATGTTTGGCCGGAGGAATGCCTGATCTTCGGCAGATGATGGGAAAAGAAGGCGCCAGGTCGCAGTTTAGCCGAAGGAGTGCTAGATCTTTGGCAGGTGATGGGAAAAGAAGGCGCCTGGTCACATTTTAGCCGAAGGAGTGCCAGATCTTCGGCAGGTGATGGGAAAAGAAGGCGCCTGGTCGCATTTTAGCCGAAGGCATGTACCTAGAGTGCAGTCACGTGGAAAAGGCTCCACGCTCGGCCAAGGCATGAGGCGTCCGTGGCTTTGAGGCTGAATGCTCGCATTTTAGCCGAAGGAGTGCCACACCTTGGGCAGATGATGGGAAAAGAAGGTGCCAGGTCGCATTTTAGCCGAAGGAGTGCTAGATCTTCGGCAGCTGATGGGAAAAGAAGGCGCCTGGTCACATTTTAGCCGAAGGCATGGACCTAGAGTACCGCCACATGGGAAAGGCTCCACGCTCGGCCGAGAGATGAGGCGGCTGTGGCTTTCGAGGTTGAATGCTTGCTTTTTAGCCGAAGGAGTCCCAGAACTTCGGCAGGTGATGGGAAAAGAAGGTGCCAAGTCGCATTTTAGCTAAAGTCCATGCCGCAAATGGTCAGGAGACGAGAGCTGATCACGGCCCGAAGGTAGGCTGGCAACCAAAGGCGAGAATGCTTGCACGCAATGCCGCTCCTTGGTGCCGAAGTTAGTGAAGTTGTATCCGCAACAAAACGCCCTTTGGTGTCGGGGCTGAGAGCTAGCAACAGGTGTGTCGATGGCATCAAATGGCTTGCGGGTAGTTTCCAAAGAATCGAGGTAATTTGTCTGAGGACACACTGGAGAAATGAACTGTTCCTGTGGTTGTCAAAGATTTTTCGGTTAGCAACGCTAGGTGCACTCCCAAACCTCGCAGGGCCGAGCCTGGTTTTGCAACCGATCAGAGCAGGATTTGTTCAGGGCTTTGGCTACTCCATGCCGCGAAACCGCACTTTGGCACGGGGTAGAGAATCTCGTTTTCGTTAGTAAGAATCCCCTTCTTTTGCGTTAGCAACGCTGATGTAGGGGTCCAAATCTTACATATGGAGGGCAACTCGAGGCGACCGAAAAGCCACGGTACGCCAAATACATCTCGGACCTTGGGTTATTGAAGTAGACATGTGGTATGAAAGGGCTTTTGGCAGAATGAGTGCATGTTTGGCCGGAGGAATGCCTGATCTTCGGCAGATGATGGGAAAAGAAGGCGCCAAGTTGCATTTTACCCAAAGGCCGTGCCGCAAATGGTCTGGAGACGAGAACCGATCATAGCCCGAAGGTAGGCTGGCAACCAAAGGCGTGAATGCTTGCACGCAATGCCGCTCCTCGGTGCCGAAGGTATGAATACTTATCCGCAACAAATCCCCCTTTGGTGTCGGCTGAGTCCAAGAAGTGATGATGAATTGAGCTGATTGAACAGCAGGGTCAGAAGGCGAGCCTGATGAGTGAGAGTGCCCGATGATTCAAAGTATGAGGGCATGAATTTCTATCGGCCCAGCCCTACCGTAATCTTGCTCCGTCGGTCTTCGGGCCATGGGCGGGTAGGCAAGGGTAGCATGCTGAGCAAGCGACAGGACGGAGGTGAGCTCTGATGAGTGAAAGTGCCCGATGATTCAAAGTATGAGGGCATGAATGAAGTGAGGAAAGAGAAAGCCCAGAGAGAAACAACTAGAACGGGTAATGGTCTGCTTTGCCGGTCTTTGTGTGATGTACCCTTCGGCTTATTTTCACATTTTGTCCGGTAGGCAGACTGACACCTTCAGACTTTCCAGCGCTGATAGAGATCGGCCCCTCGTGGTTACGTGATCTTGATGTGCACTAAATGAAAGTCGGTAGAAGCGAGGTGTGGTTTGAAAGCAGTAGAAGCGAGGCTTGGTGATTCCTGACACGTTCAGTGATAAGCGAGTGACTTGATGGTCCCGGCACATTCAGTCTTTCCAGCACCGATAGAGATCGGCCCTTCGTGGTTACGTGATCTTGAGGTGCACTAAATGAAAGCAGTGTTTGGGAACATCGGCCATGTCCTTGGCGTCAGTCTTTCCAGCACCGATAGAGATCGGCCCTTCGTGGTTACGTGATCTTGATGTGCACTAAATGAAAGCAGTCCATGTGCTTGGCGGTCTTATTTGGGTGAAACTGGGAGTCCACATTGCTTTTGCCTCGGTCTTAGGTTTAAATAACGACTCTGATCAGGTCGGAACCTTACTCTTACGACCGATGTTCTTGTGATCTGGAGCCCTAAGTAGTCCAAATGACTCGCGCTCACGAACGGAGATGGAGGAAGATTACTTCTCAACACCAAGTTTAGCCACATGCTAACAAACTATGTCAACTTCAACCGTGAAGGTTCAGACCCACACTCGGTGAGAGATACAGAGCATTGAAAAGTGGGCCGAAGGAATGCCATTTTCGAACGATAAATGGAGGTGGAAAACGTTGGCGGCCGAAGGAATGGGGAGAGCAGGTTGGTGCGTCCAAAACAAACGGATGTGCTATTCTCCCATGCCAAGAAAACCTGCTGAGAGTCGAGGGTTCTGTTTAGCCGTGCAGACCCGCCGAATCGCTCTCAACCACCTCGGTGTCCTAATTTAAGGAGTACTGGGGTGGCAACGGTTACTGACTTGCTTTCTGCGGTCTGAGTGCTCTACGTCTTCTTCGGATGGTTCGGGGGCACGAAGGACGGGTTAGCTGCTACGATGACGGAGTGTGTTTACTTTTTCGGCTAGGGCACACGAAGTCGGCTAGCATCATCGGTCTGTGTTTACGTCTTGTTCGCATGGTTCGGGCACATGACTGGTGGTGCAGGCAGGTCAGGCCAGATCGGGTACTTTAAAGGAAGGAGTCCCTGGGTTCGCCTAAATTCCATCTTCTACGTACACTTTGGTACTCGATGAATTCTCCGGAGGAAAGGCAGCATGTCTTTTTATTTATTGCTTGCTGGAACTCCCGGGAACCCCGAAAGCAACGCCGGGGGTTAATATAAATTGCGTTCTTCCCTACCACAGAGGGATAAATGCGCTGTGGCGCCAATTACGGCATCGAGCAGTGTCCCGCACATTGCCGATGGCAAGCACTAGGGAAGGGCGGCTGTCTCGTGCAGCTGTGTTCCTGACCGCGCTTCGGCGCAGCGTGCCTGAACCCATAAGTGATGGGATTGAGAGAGTTCTGTAAGATGATTTGGTTCTGTGATACCGTGTGACTGCACGTACGAAATAAACGAAAGTAAGATGGGCAAGTAGAGCTTGAAAGCTGAATGGAAAGCGGGGTTCTGCCAAAGTGGTGAGGGCAAACCTGGAGAAAAAATGAAAAAAAACACAAATGCGCTCGGTACGAGAGACACCGCCCGTCCTCGTGACCGAAAAGAGCGTGACACAAAAGGACGATATTCAGAATTTGCTTGAGACTTACCTGCTGCTTTGTTGATCTTGCTGTGCGATGTCGCCGGAAGGTGTTAGCACTTGGGTGCCGGAGGCATGACATTTCGGGGAATGGTAGCTGTTGACGAGCTTTGAGCTTGGAAGCAGCATTGCCGTGACCTGAGTTGGGAGTCTCGGCTCTTGTGCTATAGATCCTTGGGCGGGCCTTTGATCCTTTGGCTTCGGCCTTAGAGGTTGGGTGTGTCGTGCACAGACCGCCGGCGAATGCATTTAAGAGACTGGTCTTGTACTGTGGATGAGCACTGACGCCTTGTCTGGGCCTACCGTAATCTTGCTCTGTCGGTCTTTGATTGTCCCGTGATTCTTCGGATGATTCGGGCACACTGGCTGCGTGGCGGGTACGCAAGGGGAGCATCCTAGGCATAGCTGATGAGCTTAGAAATGGTGTTAGACTGGACTCACTTGCGTAGTAGTCTGGCTGCCCCTCTTGCGCTCAGAACTAATTCGAGATGATGTTGACTGCAGGCCTGTGAGTCTGGTGAGTCCTGCTGAAAGAGTTAGCGGCTTGGCCCTACCGTAAGCTTCCTCCGTCGGTCTTCGGGCTATGGACGGGTACGCAAGGGTAGCATGTCAGGCCGTGTTTGAGCTCGAGTAGGTGGACGATCCTAACTTGCTTGCTTTGCATGTCTCCGTCTTGGATTGGGAGTGCTCGAGTGGTGGGCGAAGTGGTTGTTGCTTTTTGTTGTTCCTCGGGATGCGTTGACTGTGGGCGAACGGGTCTGGTGATGCGCTGGCAGAAAGTGCTTGAACAGTAGTGGCTTGGCCCTACCGTAAGCTTCCTCCGTCGGTCTTCGGGCTATGGACGGGTACGCAAGGGTAGCATGTTGAGTCGTGTTCAAGCTGGAGTATGCAGACGATCCTAACTTGCTTGTTCCATGTGTTCGTGCCCTGGGTCGAGCACTCCCAATCCAAGACGGAGACATGCAAAGCAAGCAAGTT
>JAHWFP010052741.1:5470-16141 GCA_023313725.1 Lithobius niger | reverse complement strand
TTCAATCATATAACCCCCTTTTTTACGGCACACTTGACGTTTTTGTTAGTATTATGTAGATTATTATCATCAGACCGAAAACCCAAAAGAGTGAAAAAAAAACCGCCAACTTTCGCCTTTAAAAGTAGTGATATCAAAACCAACATGGCTAGCACCAAGTTTCCAGCTTAGAATAACAAGCCAACACAATACCCAACCACTACCACCACCTAAGAAAAAACAACTAAACAACTGGAAACTTGGTGGTAGCCATGTTGGTTTTGATATCACTACTTTTAAGGCAAAACTTGGCGGGATTGTTCACTCTTTTGGATTTTTGGTCTGATATCACTTCTTTTGTTGGTTTTATGTTTATGGGTCTGTATTACAGATTTCCTCGTTCACCGTTTTTCTTGTGCTTCTTGTTTATTATTAGTATAGTACGTCTTTTTGGACACTACTAACTTTTTGACTTGCTCCCTAAGTGTGATCTTTAATGACAATGGCGAAACGAATTAAGTGATCTTTAATGTGTAGTTTTTGGTGTTTGCCTCCTGATATTTCAAATTGTTCAAGATCTGGACGATACAACAGTCTTAACCGATTATATTCGACTAAGGCCGGTTCTTGGGCTCGTATTGATTGTGGATCGAAATTTATTAAATGGACACCTCCTAATTTTTTTACCTGAGAAAGAGCTACATATGCCTGGCCACAAGAGAAAACTGATGTTCCAATATCAGTGAGTTCTGAGGATAAGCTGAGACTTTGACTTTTATGAATTGTGATAGCATCTACTCGGATAATTGGTAATTGTCGTCTATGAATGAATATTCGTTCCATTAGTAGAATTTTGGTTGTGATTGGCTTAAGTTTGTGTTTTACGTTGTAAGGAGTATTTTTGTTGAATTCTATTGTCACAGTGTCAATTTCGTTTTATTGATTATTGTGGCTAGCTTCTAAAATAAAACCAATAGCCCCCATTCACCAGTCCTATTGTAGCATCCATGTTTCGTCATAACATAACTTTCGCTCCAACTTTTATTACAATAATCTTTTCCAAGCTAGCTGTTCTTGTACTGTCTTTTCGTACCTGCTTAGCAACTTTTTAACTTTTGGCTGTAGGTACTGCGGATCATCAAAGCTGTCTTTTGCTACCAGAAGGATTTCGTCTGAGGTTATTTGGCATCAACTTTCTCATGCGTCGAGTTGGTAAAAGACATACGCTGCATGGTGGTAGCGTGTTGAGGTAGTGGGCAATTTCAGTTAGATTTTCTTCGAGATTTGTACTCAATATTGGAATAAGTTTATCCTGTAAAGTTCTTATAATAGCAGGAGTTAGTAGTCCTACTCGAATTTTGTTGAGCATAGTAGCATAAAAAAGATCAGTTTGTTGTCGCATGTTGATAACGAGTTCGTCATATGTAAATACTTCTTTCCACAAATTTATGACATTGAGATATGACATTGAGAGCTCCTAAGTACTTCATGGTTTGTTTGGTTGTTAGTTTTACAAACGGAGACGATGCGTGAACAGGAGGAAGTTGCAGTAAATCACCAAATACCAGCAAGTGTTTTTTACCGAACCACCCATTTTCATCATATTTGCTGTCAAATATTTCGGACAGTCGTAAGTGAATATACATTAACGTAATGTTAGAAACCATAGAAATTTCATCAATTATTACGAGATGAATATTACGTTACTTAATTCCGTTCTTAGTACTTTTAACACCTGATCAGAAAGAGGACGGTATGGAGGTGTATGACCATGTTCTAACTGGTAGCTGCAGAAGTCTGTGGATTGTTACGCCTTTCACATTGAATGCTGTGATGCCAGTTGGTGCCATTATTGCTACATCTTTTTGTACATTATATTAAAAAGGATTTTTCTGTCCCACCCACTCTGCTAATAAACTGACGAAGAATTTCGTTGTGTGGATCTCCATTTTTAATAATACTGATAACATTCTCAAAAACTCGTTTTTGGTCCATATTCAACTTACTGACCATAGTGTGCCAGTCACATTCTGCAGTTTGGTCGTCAATCGTGTCCCTGAATGGCATTGCTCCTCGGACTTCAACAGGTTGGAATGCTGCTAAGTTTTCATGGCTTTGGACTTGTATTTCGTTATTGTCAGTTTCGTATTGCTTGATTCGTGTTTGAATAAGGTCATTGACTTGGTCAGTGGCTTTTTTAATATCTGCGAGATGCTGATGATATTGAAAGGCATCTAGAAGTTCATTCTGAACTGCATGAAAAGCCACGGCATATGTGCTGTAACCAGCTTTTAATACCGAGATACTGTGCCAGTGTTTAAACATCAATAGTAAACCATAGAAATATTTTTTCCGGTTCCTCATTGAGATCATCCTTGTACTGATTGATCAGATGAGGTCGAGCACGTTTCTTTAAAAATAATCTACTTTCCATCTCGTATGTTTCATATTTGTCCGACATTGGTTTAGCTTTCTGAATATCATAATTTCGGTAGACATCATAAAGATGCTGAGTTTCTAATTCCCTTCGTCTTGATGAATAATGATCGTTTATCTAGGATGGGAAGAAAATATCTCTTGATTCAGGTGGTAGTTTTGAAATCTCGTAACGATTCTTCTGATGTTGGCTACGAACCATGTTAATGTCTAACCATTTGATGGTTGTTTGTGAATCAGTTCCATAAAGACCAAGCCCGAGTAATGTGTCACTGGCTTTGAGAGCACCACATTTTCTCTGTGGTTCATGCTTCTTAGTTCAATGTTGTACAGTCGACTGCATAACGATTTTGTAGAATTGATTTCAGTAAACGTTTCTTGTGCATAGCCTTGTTCACTTTTCGTGGTGTATTTTGTTATGTACCGGTTGAGTATTGCAGTTTTTTCACTTACAAACTGAATATCCATGTTTCCTGGCCAAGCTAACAAAATTGCTGGATTGTAGTCATTTATGTTTACTTCATCCGGCTGGCGAGGCAAGTCATACAATCTGCTATTGTGTTTTAATGTCTTGCATGCAGAAATTGAAATGTCGCGTATCACTAGTTCGTTGGTCTTGGAAAAGAAAACCGACAAATTTTACAAAAACCCACTCTTGGTCTTTTTGTTTCGGAGACAGTAAGAATTGTGTTTGTGAGTTTGGTATTCTGTAACTCGTTCGTAAAGTATGGGAGAAAGAACTTGATTTGGTTTGGACCACGTAACGTACTTAATTATAAAAGTTGCAACTTCTTCGTTTCAAGATATACCTAATATAGGGGATTTGTCAACCCAAATTTGTAAGTGAAAATGCTGCGTGCCTTTTCCTTGATATTCCCTCGCCATAAGTAGTGGGTGACTTTACCAGTAGGGTTAACAGATGATGTAATATATTCCAACATTGCGTGAAATTTATTATCTATGAAGCGATATGTTGATACGGCATCCATGGCTACCAGTTCAGCCACTGGCTTGTTGGCAGCCGTGGGCCCACTGACGCTACGGATGTATTGTGCTAATCGTCCCACTCGCATTCCCTGGGACTTAATGTCAAGAACCAAGTCGCTGGATCGTAATTTTGGCTCGTGCAATTTAAATCACTTCTTGGATGTTTCCAGAATTGTTCCGTATTTCGAAGGTGCCCAAATATTGTGGTAAGGTCACCATCAAGCTCGTCTTTTTCCATTTTCTGTGTGCACATACCAGCTGACATGTGTTCTTTATTTTGCATAATATTAAGTTTATGAAATATGCCCGCAGTCAACTGGCGCATGTTTGCGTCATTGAAGTGGTAAAATATGTATTGCTGATTCAAACGAAATTGTGAATTTGTGGACATCAATCTTGCTTTAATAAAATCGCTTGCATTGAAATGAATTTCTCTGCTTCTGCTTGTCCATGTTTTCCATGGGGATACAAATCAGGGAAACAGTTTAAGTCAAGATGTGGATCTCGCAAATCAATAGGAATGTTTGTTACATTCAACATTTGATAGAGTGAGGTAGCCGTTTGATTAACTCTTTTTTCATGTAAAGGATAAATTGTGAATGCCTGGTAAATATTCTCAGCTTCATGGAGGTTGATTTCTTTTAGTAACCCTTTATTCATTTCGTCTTCATAGTTTGGATTGTCTTCTTCTTCATTAACCCAAGTTTGCAATTCAATTTCTTGAATGGAATCCAGACGATGTTCAGCATTTTCTGGATGTTGAATTTGTCTGTAGAGGGGATTATGAGTTTTTAAATGCATTAAGGCTTTATAGAAGATTTTGTGAACACTCACCTAAGAATCCCAGGCAATTTTCTTTTATGTAGGCACTCCACGAACCATGATGAAAATTTCTTGATTGGATTTAAAGGTGCTTCTGGCGATGGTAATGTTGAAAGAGTTTTTTCCAATGGGAGAGGCAAATGAAATGTACGACCATGTGTTTTGAACCATTTGTTTTGCTGGAATATTTCTATTCATGACTATTCCCATTTTGGTAACAACTTGAAATGGCTTAGCTCTTTGAATCAATATTTTTTCAAAGTCGTTTAGGTTTGGTAATGCTGGAGGTGGCAATCCTATGCGCGTGCCTAACCATCAAGAATAACTAGCGCGTACATTTTATCAACAATGTTATGTTGCCGATTATTTATTGCAGTCCGTTTGCATTGTTACTCCTTAACTAATAAAGAGTAATGCTTATTTTGATCACCGCTGGCGTTTTCCCAACATACAGAAAAATAGCATTACAACTGATCGCAATCTTTTTAGTTAATGCCTCCCCAAACGTAAAACCTTAAAAGGCACGTATTGGAGTTAAAAGGTGCTGAATACCAAATTTCATTCGTATCTGTCGCATAATTTATTTTATATGAGCGGAATTAATCAGTAGTCAGTATATAGTAGTCAGTATCCACCCAAAACCAAAACTGGTAAGAGAAGCCGCCAAGTTTACAAAAAGGGTCGGCCTTTCAAAGTAGTGACATCATTCAACCAGGGAAAGGCCGCCAAGGTTAATCCTATTAGCAAAGTTAATCGCACCTACTAATAGTTCGAAGATTAAATGAAAACTAGAAGATTGCTACTAGCGGCGCGATTAACTTGGCTAATAGGAAGTATATAGTAGTCAGTATGCAGTCAGCTGAAATCAAAGATCTTCACACACTTGTATCACATTGATACAGTTTGTGCACTTGATTGAAATACAACTATTGCTTGTCAGGGCACAAAGACTGCCCATTTCCAACAATTTTCAAGCTGTTTCGCCGCATAGGTATCCTCATCATCATGTTTATCCTCATCATCATGAAATATGCTCAACTCTGGTTTCAGATAAAGTACCAAAGCTAGTGGCCATGCAACAACAATGCAGGAGTTAAATAATGACTTTCTTACAATGAAGTTACAATGAAGTGCGACAATTATTGAACTTGGCGGGCGGACAACTAGCGTGGTCCTTGATTATAACATTTCTGTGCTTCTCAACTATGACGCCATGGAAGCCACTTCGTGGCAATTCGGATTGTATTATTTTTTTGTTTAAATTGAATACCGTTATGAAAATAATGCATGTTTTTTTTTTTTTCAGCTTTACTGATTTTATTTGTTTTTGGTTTTATGTACAAATGTATTCCTTTCCTTTTTTTGGGGGGGGGGGAGGCGGAAACTTTACGATCTTACACAGGCATTGGAAGGCATACTCTTCTATTTAAAACCTTCACAACCATAATACGTAATATAGTTCTTTGGACCTAAGCACGAGTTTGTAAACAAAATCAACACCATAGTCTACTATAAAGACAGTGATGCACTTCGCCCTCCTCGGCCAAAAAAACAGCCTAATGTGTGCAGGGAGTGATGGGTTGCTGGCTACGGGCCTATTTGTACCTGCTGCTATTCCTAAAACCAAGTAAATATGTAATATGTCAACTAATGAACGTGTCTGTATTTGTTTGTCTATCTTCTTTCCGTTTCACCGATGTCATCAGATATTAAACTAAAAACTTGAACAGTCCTGCCAAAGGAAGCCTTAAAGGTATAATTATATGACTTATGTCTTAAGGTACTATAACCAAACTTAAGGAGGCCTAAGATACGATAGTATGATTTAAGGAAGCCTTAAGATATCATACACGGCGCTGGTTATAGTTTATACAACAGCAAAACAAAAATAAGTAATATCTCCATTCCTATTCAATATTTTTCGATGAAACCAGGGCACTTTTTCGGAGTTACGGGACACTGAACGATCAGTTTGATTGTTTTACGTTGTTTTAACCATTGCAATAGGAGAACAATGGCAATCAGCAAACGCCAGCTGAAACAACAGAAGAGAAAGCTTTATTGAGCCACGTCCTGAAGCCAGCTCTCAGGTACATGAACTACCTTGATCTAAACTTATCCATTTCAAACACAATTAGTAACGGTGCACACGTGCGTTTTTATAACGCGCGTTGACGCTGCGGTTTCGCATTTGCGGTTTGTTTCACGTGACATCTGTTGGGTACTGCACACATACCGCAGTGGCGGATTTAGGCATGTTCAATAGGTGCAGTTGCACCTACGTTAAAAATCCAGGGGGTCTCGAAGGGGCCTCATATTTCATACAGATCGTGCCTAATATTTGCCTGTTGACAGTAAACTACTATACGTGAGCGAAGCAAGAAAAGCTATATATTTGCATTAGGCTGCTATGAAAAAAGCTTCGGGTTTCGTTTAACACGGTTTCTGTCTGTTCCGACTCTGGTTTTAATACAATTTTAATTGTATAGAAATCCGTCCCTGTTAGCTAGCTGTTAGGCAACAAATATTTCAAGCATTTAGCTTTCTTTGCATCTGCAAGTGTATTTAACTGTGCTAATAATATTAATACAAAACCTTTTCGCAACTAAAACGAATTTTAAAGTGAGACAACTGTGATAGAATAGCAGGGTAGCGTTTAAAAACGTGATGAATTTCTTCAATTTTTCAAGACCAAAACTGATACTTTTCACGTTTTTGTTTTATTCGGTTAAAAGGAACGTGCAATAGAACTTCAAAAAAAAAGTTGCACTGCCGTAATTACTGTTACTTGTAACATAATCTTCTCGTTCTTTCCACCCAATCGAAAATTGGAATGATAAGCCAATATAACTGAAACATGGTCATACACACCTTCATATACCTCAAGTAAAGCAATAAGAATTCAATGCAGTGTGGCAAAATAAAATGACCTTTGAAGGTTTGACGTGCTCTTAGCGTGAAGCGAAGCGCCAGACAAAAAGAGAGACAAATTTGCAAGGTAATACTAGTCAGAAATTCGTAGGATCTTTGACATTCTACAATAGATCTGGGCATGGGGCATCGCAGGACCCGTTTCTTCCCGAAAATGCTAGGCGTGGTTGAGGCCAGGTTGGAACCGAAGACCTATGGCACACCATCAGACACCCTTCCCCCATGAAATCAAACGCAGCGCGAGAAATAACAATTTATTTAATAGCTAAATGAATTGAGGTGAGGGGGGGGGGGGGGTATAGGGCAAAACAAGTAATCGCAAAATCTTACACCAGCAGTAGTATCCGCGCTAAAATGAGCATATACTCTGGACTAAAAGAGTTTTTGCTTCATCAGAAATGCTTCCGGAAAATGTAGACATTCCGATTTCAGCAAATCCTAAGTATTTTCCCCTTAATTTTCCAGGTTCCTCTCTTTAACGGGTAGAACGCCACCCTGACGAGAGACTGAACGCATGATACTTGAATCGTACACCGGTCGAAACCTGGAATTCAGTGATATAACTGATGACTTTGCGCCGTGAAAAACAGTCTCGTAAAAAAAAAATGCGACACTCACCTCTGGACTAAGGAGCTCGGGCTGACCACAGCGACATATATGTTTCTGGATGGTAAATGAAAATATTTGCATATCCTTTTTTATTTTGCGTTGAGAAATTTTTTTCTGGAGGGGGTTGGGGGGGGGGCTCAGTTTCCCAAACTGCACATACACATATGCAATGTAAATCCGGCACTGACATACCTGCGTCGACGTTGCGTTACTGCACGCCGCTCGTGCGTTCGTTTTGCACGGCACTTCCTCCCCCCCCCCCCCCCCCATCATTGCAGCGTTACCACAGCGTTAAAAAAACGCAATTGCGTTTCTGAGTACCTTGTGTGACGTGAGCGGTGCACACACCGGTCGTTTACCGCAAAAGCGTACCGAGCGCAAACGCACCTGCGGTTTCTCAGTACTTTGTGTGACCTGAGCACTGCACACATGGGTGATTTAGCGCAAAAGCGTCAACAAAAATGGCGGCCAATCGCGACGACACAGACATAAAACTATTTATTGGGGAAGTAAAAAACCACCCTGAAATATGGAACGTATGCGAGAATTGCACGTTTTCTTCGATAACACCTCCATGGTTTGGCACGTACTGCTGTTATTTCATGGTCATGTGTACATTGACTACGTCAACGCAGCGGTAACGCAGCGTCAACTCGCGTTAAAAAACGCATCTGTGCATCGGGCCTTAACATTGAATTACAGCCGACCGCCATCACAACCTAATGCCTGAATACCATAGTGTATGTAAATAATGTCAGCATCATCAGTACCAGCAAATGAGACTACGGTTTATGCTGGCTGCCACTGTGTACAAGTTTCCGGTAATGGCAGTGCGCCGAATAGAAAAATCTGTCTCTTGTCCATTTGTCACATGTCTAATTTTCACCTCCACACGTAACTTTAAACACACTCTTAAACTCAAAACCAGAATCAGAATTGGATTTGAGTTGAGCAATAGTAATTAGCTTACATTAGGTATCTTGCATTAGCTCTCACTAGGCAAGTACATTGTTAAGCCTTGCGAACAGATTATCTTCATAAAAGTATTAAATAAATAAAAAAATTGGTTTTTAAGTTCTCAGTTTTGTCAAAACTACAGAAAATAATTAAATTTTTCATTTCTCAATTTAACTTAAGCATTTGAAACTCGACTGCAGAGCAGGACGTTAAATAAAACTTCTTAAAATAAGTGAAACAAACAAAAAAAAAACATGTAAAGTGTATGGGGTTGGGAGAGCCAGAGAGAAAAGTGAGAAGAACAGAACAATGAAAGTAAGCGACATAATACAATGAACACACAAAACGTGAAAATAGAAAAACAGGACTTAAAGTAAAAAAAAAGGAGAAACAAGAAAAGCCATGTAGTAATGAAACAGGTTAAGTAAGAGCTTAAGATCTTATCCGGTGCCGGGTTGAGGGGGTGTAGGGGACAAATTGATCTTACCAGTGTGAGTGTTAGACAGCCGGGGGGGGGGGGGAGGTGGACGAGTGGGATAAAATCAAGACTCAAGTCAGCGTTTTATAAGCTTGAAATAACTGAAATGCATGCAAGACTGACGTTTTTATTTATCCATTTCTTTGGGCGTGTGCCAGATTCTGTCATAATACTAATGCTAAGAACATAATTATCTCCTCGAGCAGAGCGAGTCGACGCCAACGGAGCGAGCGGAGCGAGCGATGTGGCTAGTAGCCATAAAAAACGTACACGCATTACAAACAAAAACGTCAGGGGTGTCGAAAAAAAAAAGGGTTATGTGAGTGAAGTTTCACTTTACTTGTTAAAATGTACACGGATAAAAATTGATGATTTTTAATTGAAATACGCAAAGGTACATTTGAGAAAATTGCATCTGTTTAAGTGCTTTTGTGCTTTGACAATAATTTAATTGGTAAAGCACAACAGCATTTAAACAGATGCAATTTTATCAATTACACATTTGCTTATTTCAATTAAAAATCATCAATTTGTTCCGCCTACCTTTTAACAAGTAAAGTGAAACTTCAATCATGTAACCATTTTTTTACGGCACAGTTGAAGATTTTGTTTGTAATATTGGTTTTTTATGGAACAGTCATCTTGCTTTAAAAAGCTCAGCACAGTTATATAGCTACTCAGTACGCAGTTATAGCTTACATTTCTAGTTATAGCTTAAAGTCAGGAAGGCAATACGGGTAAATTACATGGAAATATCCTTTCTGATGGAAGCTAACTACGTGATTCTAGTCGTATAACTCACTACATTTTTCAAACAACTTCTCTTTGCTTCTTTTCTTTGTAGCTCGCTAACTAGCTTTCATATTAGTGTTGAAGTGCATTTTAATTGCCTCCGGGAAACCTGACTCGTACCTTCTTTGCTATCCTTCTTGTTCGGCATTGCTTCAACGCATTCTCCTCGTGCAAAGATGAAATATTTCTTGCTGATAGTGGGCTTATTGGATTTTATTGTCACGTTACATGCAGGAAGACATTTCAGTAAGCAAACTAGATATAATTTTAGCCGTACAATGATGCTCTCAGTTGTGCATATGAAAGGATACGAGCATTTCTTTATCTGTGCATATTAAGACTTGCTCTTCGCAATGACCAGCTTTGAGATGATGATAAGTTCGTAACTGGTCAGCTATCACAATTCTACAACTAACAAGTTTTAGAATTGCTACAATAGCTAACTGCCACTATTTAAGTGCTATTTTATAGGAACAAAATTTTGTCAATTATTTAACTTAAAACGATGTACCCTCAAACGAGATGTGTAGCGTATGGTGCACTCTGCACTTGCCCATTAATAAGAAGACTAATTGTGCACTACTCCCTGTGGCCCACCAAGTGACACTGCCCAATATCGAAATTCACAATGAGGCCATTCAAAAACCACGTGGCGTTTTTTAAGCCATTTTTACCCCCCC
>JAHWFP010052739.1:0-14097 GCA_023313725.1 Lithobius niger | reverse complement strand
ATATTAATTGCAGATGGTAGGCCAGTGAATACACCATGAAATGATGCTACTGACCCATCACCAGCCGAACTACCACCAGTAGCAATAAAGTGATGGGAGCTGCGAATTCACTAGTTGCTAAAAATGACACCGAAGGCCGTACGCCGGCAGCTCTACCAATTGCCAGAAATAATGCAAAGAAACACTTATCAATAAACCCATCAGACGGAAGCTCTGCTTTAGCGGCCATTCAAATGTATTGGTCCAGGGAGCTGCAAAAAACGTACTACGATAAAAAACATGAGATTAAAATTTGTCTTCTAAAACGTCAGCTAGAAATGCTCAAGGAAATTGAATATTTTCTCACGATTCTAAACGGATTTTGTGCAAAGGTCGAGGAGTACAGCATGACCTTGTTTGATGTTACAGTATCTGCTGCAATGGATTTACTGCCATAGATCATGAACGATTCTAATTTCGGACGATGTGAAGTATCCATCAAACATCCATTTTGTTTAGTTTTTTAACCTAAAATGGGACTTTATTTCAAGAATATAACTCCTACATGAAAGATACAATAAAGCAAATTTCAAATTAACAAACGAACAGCAGTGAACGGTAATAGCAACACCTATCCGGCGTCTGGGTATAAAATCCCCAACAAAACACCTCAGGAAAATTGTCCCCCACCCCCTCCCCACCGCAAAACTGCCCCAGGAGAAACCATATCGAGTGGGGATTCTTTCAACAATTGTGATTTTTTATTTCTCGTCTTGGGGCATTTTGTCTTGGGGACATTTTGCTGGGGGGGGGGGGGGGGGGGGGGTTTGCATGGATTTCTCGTGGTATTTTATTAGGGGCGGTATTTCCTAGCACCTAAATACCCAGTTGAGGATTTTATGGAGCTAACTTTGTGGGATAGCCCACGGTGGCACGAATGAGAAGCAACCATGATAAAGATGATAAAGACTCACCTCTCATTGAGCGACTGGGAATCAAATTCATTTCTTTGGAATAAGAAGTGGGTTTGATACCTGGCCTCACGATGAAACATGACTCACAATGGCGATATACCGTTCTTTAATTCAATAATAGCCCTGATTTTTATATGAGATCGATGTTAATTGTTTTCAGAAATGGTTTGGGATATCGAAACTGGGGTCATCATATATCGAGGAAATGCATATCCCCCATCTGATATCAAAGTATGCCTAATTCTCCATTTTCAGCGAGATTGCAAAGCATGCAATTATTCCAAATTGTTGTATCGTGTATTGACCCTTGCTACCTAGCGATTATGTTCAGTATGTGTGTCTCTGAATCACAAATTAATTGTGCAGTTACAGAAAACTTTTCCAGTCCGGTACGTTCTGTACAGTGGCCAGCTACCCACAGCATTGGTACCTGAGTGCAGTCCAGTGTACTTACAGCACCCAGAAATTGAGCAACTTCAATTTCTTCACTTGCGCTTCACTTGCAAAATGTTTTCATTGGTAGAGTGGAACTGAACAGTTACGTCCTAAACTAGCCACAGGATTGACAAAATGCTGAAATACTGTATCATGCAGGCAGTTGTAAGATGAATGTTAAGTAGTCTCCAGCTACACGGTGGAATGTACTGTTTCTTAGAACACGGAGAGAACACAGGACTAGCATATTTAGTTCCATTTGGTGCTGCAAATGGTTCCCAACCATGTTCACAGTATTCCGAACAGAGTCCTTTCGAAACCAAAATATTTCTTTAAATTCAGTATCCGTATAAATATCCATTACATTCCTCCAAGGATGAAGAATATGGGGGCGTGCCAAGTGTTGTGCATTGCAAAGGTGCATGTTATTAGATTTTATTACTTTCCCCTCAACTTTACCCATGGTGTAGCCAGGGTAGAATTCTTCATATTTCCCCCCGACTTTTGACTCTATTTTACCCTCAACTATGTGCTTCCTCCAAGTGGATATCACCAAATTATTCAGCAGTGGAGAAAGTCTCCTGGGTGAAAATAAACCCCCAGATACGGGGAGAAATCAGCTTTCCCCCGAGTTTTCCTCCAACCTGATATCACCATTTTCGGATTCTCCTATGTCTTTCCCCTAAGGGATATTTTACCCTCGACTGGATATCCTCACCGTAAGTGTGTGAAATAACGAGAATAATCATCAACACCACAAAGGCACTTTTTTCTAACTACAACTACGACGTCACTTCCGGTACGCGGCGCTTCTGGCGGGCGTCCAATCTGGAGGAGGGTGGGGAAAGTACTTTTTTCCGCCTCCTATGACGTCACTTCTAGTGGGTACAGGGCTATGGAATTATTTCCGGTCGGTGTGGCCATACCTTTGTGGTGTTGATTATTCTCGTTGTTTTACACTTAGTGGAGACAACAGAAAGAGAGGTCATTGTTTTAAATAGAGAAAACTTTAATGTTGGGTCAATTTGAAGCTATACGCATCTCAAGTGGATCCGCATTCAGGATACTAGGCATTCAATGTAGCTCTTAGTTTTAAAACCCGGTAAAATATAGATTTTGTAAATTGCTGCTGTACCGGCTCAATGTGATCAATGTCCTTAGCTACGTGTGGTGACCAAATTGAGTTTGTATATTCCAGTATTGGTCTAACAAACACACAAAATGCCCAAAAAAAGTGTTTTACGATCCCTAGAAACAAATGCTCATTTAATCATAGCTGCCCTTTGCCAAGCAAACTTCACAATCCTATTACAATATGATGCACTTTTTTAATTTCCAGAAAACGTACACCCAAGTTCCTAACATCAGTAAGATAATCAAGTTCGGTCCTAAATATATTGTAGTCTAAGCAAGCATTGAACTGGCCAATATGAAATAATATGTCACATTTGGAACGGGAGATTATTAGCTGCCATTTGGTGGACTAATCTTGTAAGATGCTAATGGCAGATGTTAATTCAAGGTGGTTTACATTATCAACAATATTACTGTATAGAGTTTAAGGTCGTTTGCAAATTTTTGCATAATAACATCTATACAGTTGCTTTTGTAATGTAGTAATGTATATGAGAAATAAAAGAGGGCCCAAGATGGAGTCCTGCAGCACACCTCTTGTTACTTGGACAGTATTTGAGACACCAACGTGTTGAGACCTTCCCGACAGAAAATCTGTAACCCCAAGATAGAACTTTGCCAGTTATCCCATAACACAAATAGCTTAAATACCCGGCTTCGCTCGGGAATTGATAAGCTGCAATTCAGGGAGCTCTGGCAAATCTCATGTAAACGTTTTTTCCCCCCAGTATGCACACAAGCATGTTGTGTCTCGTTGAGAAACTCGTACCAGATATCACATTTAGACGACTTTTCTCCTGTATGTATACTGCCATTCTTGTGTACGAAGGTTTTGCCACAAACAACGCTTTTAAAAGTATTTTTTTTTTCAGTATGCATGCAAGCATGTTATAGCAAGACGGTCACATCTCGTAGTGAAGTGGACGATTCGTTCCAGGGGGCTCGTTCTCGTTGAACATGCGCGATGGCAAAACTCATACTTGTGTACTACGTCACGGCTTCTGCTTCTTCTTAACGGACGCGTTGTTGGTCATATCCGACGCGAGGGCTGCCGTCAAAATGATGCCAGGGCTGCGCACTGCCATCGATGATTGTTTGTTATTAACACAGAGAGATATTTTTGATGATCGTTGCCTCATTAGTTATAAGGTCTTTCGATAATAATAATTTGACGGGGAAGTAAACCCAAAAACATCTGCCTATAGGAAACTAATGTTTCGAAACGGTTACTTTGCACTCATTTGCATCCACTTCCAGAGGTGGACTAGTGGGTCTAGACGTGGGAATAGACGGCCAGTTTTTGGAGACGCATCGCTCTAAAATATGAGCACCCCTTAGCTTGGGAGGTGGGGGGGGGGGTCTCTTTCGTCCTTTTATAAGGTTATTTTTTTTTGGGGGGGAACAGATATAGATTTCTGCATTGTGAAATACGGTTTTGTTTTAAGTTGTACGTAAATATTTTATGCAGAGGTTGAGGGAACTGGCCCTCCCGACTTTCAGGCAGAATATTAATAATGTTTGTTAAATGACTCGAGGGGAGGGGGGAGAAGGACAACGACAGAGAAAGAAATTTCGCAGGGGACTGAACAAATCTAGCTACGGGGTCTGGGGAGCAACGTTAGCTTCCACAATGGCATCTAGGAAAGCTGCAGCATTTTACGGTAGGTCAATGCCATATCCAGCTTCTAAAGCCTACTTTTTCGGTTTCGTGGGGGAGGGTGGGGGGGGGGGGGCATGTTCCCATCGCCCCTTTCTCTGCACCATTGTTCAGGGGCATGTACCTCCCCCTCCCAATCCTTTTTTTTATTTTATCTTTGTTATAATTTTTTTGTGGCAGTTAAACAAATTAATTAAGAGTCCACACTTTGTGGAGGGGTGGGGGGGAGTGTGTCCCGAAAAGCGCTGTAAACTAACTTTCTTAGTCGGGTCCGGCAGCTAAAGCATTTTAAGACATCAAAATACCTGATCTGACCTTAAGAACGCACGCTTTTTGATTCAAGGCTTCTCTCCCCCCCCCCCCCCCCCCCGCCATAAATTCTATATCTGGCTCGAAACGTGTAAAAATTGAGCCAAAGAATTCGGATCATTGTATGATGCAGCCAGACTTATGATGCTGGTGTGTGTGATACTTCCCGAAAATACAAATAAACACCAGATTTTTATATCTGCTAATTGGTTGCTACGTCAAAGTAGCGACGGTTACCCACCGAACGTACAGTATTGGACACTGAAATTTAGACAGTTTGTAAGGGGCAACTGCAAGTCTACATCTATTAATCATGCCTGGTTATTGGAAATCCTTGAATATTACGAAGTTGTTAAATTTAATAAACGAATAATAATAACCGTAAAATAAATACAATACTGTGTCTGCTATTGCAACTGAAAAAAATAAAATTTGTTGAACACAGAATGAAGTAGGTCATTATCTGTGCTTAGCCGAGTAGTGTCGTATCTGTGCGCGGTAGTGTTCTTTAATCTGTGGTCATTGGGTACTTCGATCGTCTCTACCCGCGCGTGGGAAGTGAACTCGTTGTCTAATAGTGTCCAACAGCTAAAACGGGCTTAATGCCGGAATTATTGGTCGTAACAGTTTATAATTATCCAACCTGTGACATGAAATATGCATATTGGTCATTTCTGAAACCAATACCTTAAAACAATCGCACTTCTACAGCCATTCACGCCCTGCAGAAAGTAATCCATAAAGGAGAGTTGCAGAGAAGTCAACATTTTTCTGTCTAAATTTCATTGTCCAATACTGTACATCTTGAAGTGGACGCCACTTCGGATTGTTAGCCGTGTTGTGCAGCTGCCATCTCGGGGTGAAGAGAAAACAGCTACTGGACGGAGAGCAGGGCCGCTGCGCTACGCTCCAAGAGGGATTATTTTGTGGTTTATAGTTAAGATACTTTTTTGTATAATTTAGTGTGGGATACCAAGCCAAAAGCTTTGCATAATCGATCAATACGGCATCCGTACAAGCTCCAACTTCCAATCCCAGTGACCAATCATCCATAGACTTTAATAATTAATTTAAATGTAGTAGAACGTCACGCCATGAAGCCAAACTGATTTGGGTCGATTAAATTATGCTGGGTTAGGTGTTTCATTAAATTAATACAGATAGTACGTTTCAACACGTTACACGGAACACACGTCAAGGATATTGACCTATAATTTGCTGGTTCTGCCACCAACAGTTTTCGGCACAACGCAAGCCTCTTTCCGGCCAAATGGCAATTTGCCCGAAGAAACTAAAGCCTTGTCAGGAGTTCCCTGCCCTGTAGTTGTTGTGCACGCGGCCGCTTACAACAAAGAGCAAAACGCGCGGTAGGTCGCTTAAGATAGGATCAAACCTCATTATAGCCTTGAAAATTTTCAAGAGAGGCTCGGCTAATTCATATCTAAGCTCCTTATAAAACATTCCAGAAATACTGTCAGGTCCAACGGCACGGCTATTTTTTAGACTGGCAACAACCTCAATGATGGAAGTTTGTGATATACTCACATTTCAATAACAGAGTCACAATAATGATGAAAAGGAAGGTATGACGCCACTGTCAACCGTAAAGTTCCTTGAAAATACCTCGTTGAGAATATTAGCTTTTTCACTGTTGTTGGAGATAAGGCCCCCATCGGAGCAAAGAGGTGAAAGTCTCATGATACAACAGTTTTAGCCTTAATACACCTAAAAAAAGCAGAAGGATTACCCTCAGCAATAACCTTTAATTCTAAATTAACTTCGCATGTCTTAATTTTATTCGTTAGGTATTTGCAGCAAGCTGAATATAATTCTTTAGATAAGCCATTCTTATATGGAGTCTACTAGCATCGTACCCGGCTTCGCCCGGGGATTTGTTTGATCCGTGGTTGTTTCTCAGTATTTGCTCGGTGCTGCCTGATCGTTCACTGCAACAGTCAATGTTTCTTTGTGTAAAACTCCCCGTTTCCGTCAATCCTCTCCCTCCGCAAAGCAATATCGTAATCAAATGGTGGCTGTAACATAAGCACTGCCCCACCAACGGGCATTCCCCGTTCAGGCCCCTCCCCACTCCCAGTAGCGCACGAAAAATAACTGTCCTTCGTACATGACGTCATTTAAGACATGCTTTTGCGATGACCGCGCAGAGCAAATTGTTAGTCGAGGCAACAATGTGCCAATTTTAACTTCTTTTCAGGGCAACAACGTCCCAGTTTCAACTTCAAGCCAAAGAATTGACACACTCGCACGTTTTCATTGTTCCCCTACCGGGGGTCGTTGCGGTTGCTTCATTTCTGCTATGAGACTTTGGTTTATAATGTAAGAAGATGTTTTTTTCCCCGGCTTTTTTTTTTTTAAAAAACCAGTTTACGTATGAAGGTAGCTACTTATTTAGTTTTTTTCGTATTCAGGTATTTAATTGCGGTACAATGATTCACTGCATCGTGGATTACGTAAATGAAAATTTTCCAAAGATTTTCCAAATCTTGGACAGGTCCGAAGTTTGCCTACCAATCTTGCATGCACAAAACACCCTTTAATGGCTCAAAATTTATCCTCCTTATCAGTGAATTTTCCGGGACAGATTTTGGACACTACCCTAGTTCAGTTTCAACAGTAACGTACTATGGTAGCTAATCCCAAAGTACCCTATACTACATCTACGTCATAAACCAGCCAGTCATTGTCAACCAAGACCAGATCAAGTATCTTGTCAACCCTTGTTGGCGTAGTCACCACTCAAAAAAAAAGTTACTGAGGGCTGGAGTCACATTTACAATTATTCCAGTCAACTTTTAGAGATGTTGAAGTCGCCTACCACAACGTTCAATAATTTAGCGGATAAGTTTACTAGATAAAGTTATTTATCTCTTTAATTTTTTCAACATTTGTTGTTGTTGAGGGATGTAGAGCCAAGAAAAACTCTAAAAGATGTT
The DNA here is from genome assembly GCA_023313725.1 of Lithobius niger. Lineage (NCBI taxonomy): Eukaryota > Metazoa > Arthropoda > Chilopoda > Lithobiomorpha > Lithobiidae > Lithobius > Lithobius niger. Next base: position 6,655 of record JAHWFP010052739.1, on the reverse strand, counting down.
TTCGACATCAATACACATGGCTTCTGATTTATTGGCCGTTTTGATAAGACTAAACGCCCATTTAAAATTAACAAAAACAGCTATTCCATCTCCATGTGCCCCATGGTCCCGCCAAGTATCCTACATGGTGAATTATTTACAAGCCTATTTTATCGGGGACAGAGTCGTTAAGCCATGGCTCAACAACAAGAATTTAAATCATATTTAAAGGCCGACAGCAATAGGTGCAGCTCACTCATTTTACATTTAAGGCTTCGTGAATTAAATAAACAACAGCTGAGGCGTGTTGACACTGATATTACTGGGACACTACCAGTGCTTAATAGAAGTCTCATTATTGGATCCAGTTTCCCACGTAAGTAGAGTCACACGCAAGCTCAAGTTGATCGAGCTAACGCTGCGTGAGGTCCGTGTAACCCAACTGACATTCACGTTGTAATGTCACTGGCTTGACTCACGATTGTAAATAATGGTGTTTACTGCTTCTGATCGTTATTATTAAAATTGCATTGCATGAAATTTACAATTTGACATCGAATGCAGCTTGAATTTGTCACAAGTCGGCCCTCACAGACCACTTGTTGCCTATCGTGAGAGATGATTATTGTCTGCTGCCTCTTGTCCCCAAAACCGTCCATAAATAGCTTGCTCTCGTCACAAAGACTTGATACAGTTCGTAATTTATGGAACGTCCTAGAGAGGGTTCGACAAAGCTATAAATCTCGTACACCCAAGATTTAAGATTTATAAATCCATTGTAAATCTTATAAATCTGTAAATCTTGTGTAAATCATTCAAATCCTTAAATCTTGTACAAATCTTGTAAATCACGGAAATCTGGCGTAAATCATTTAAATCTTACTTAAATCTTTTGTTAATCTTTAAATCCTGCAAATCTTCATGTAAACCTGTAAATCTGTGTAAATCTCCAAAATTTTATGTAAATCTTTAAATCTTCTCTAAATCCGTGTAAATCTTGAAAAATTCTGATGTAAATCATTAAATCTTACTTAAATCTTTTGTAAATCTTTAAATCCCAGAAAATCCGTAAATCTCCTTAAATCCGTTGAAAGATTTACAGATTTACAAATCTCGTACAATTTTTTTGTCTTTGTCGAACCCTCTCGAACGTCCTTCTCGCCAAATTTGCTTTTCAAGTTGCAGAACCAGTTTGCCACTACTTGGCCGTTGCATTCGAAGACGATAACAATGGCCCAATGACTCATATTTGGTTAATTGGACCAACTAGCTTTGGAATGGCAGGCACGTTGTTTACAACGTTGTTTACAAATCCCGGGCGAAGCCGGGCACAACTGCTAGTTAGACATTTGCATCTCTAATCATTAGGCTATACAATGTGTAAGAAGATTATGGCTGGAAGAACTAGAAAAATTTACCCAACTTTACGCAACTTTTTAACGGTGTAATCATTTAGAGACGATTTAAAAATTCAAAAAGATAATATAATAACATATAGAGACGATGCTCGAGGCATCCACCCACCCAAATTCCTCGGCGGCAGATGTTAAGTGGAAGAAGCACCACCATTATTACAGTTGTTTTTTGCCGCATGAGGGTGGAAACCGGAGTACCCGGAGGAAACCCTCGTGCAACGGGCGGGAAACAACCAGGGAAAAACCCGTACATATACACTTCCCATCGCCAGGATCGAACCATGGTCTGTACGAAGCCAGAGATGTACAGATGGGATCAGGACGCCTATCGAATCTGACGCCCCAGCGCTCGCAGCTACCCGTGCACCCGAAATTAATAATAATTCCTATTTAACCCATTCCTGGGTGCAGACTTCTCTATCCAGCAAGAATACGATGCAATAAGGGTGGCGGCCATTATTTAAGAGAACTGCAGCTTCTAATGCAATATTAACAAGGAAGAAGTGCGGAAAACAGTTATTGATTGGGCATTAATGTGTAGCTTAGCTTAATTACTGCGCCCCTCCCATTATGGGAAAAGTGACCAGTCATGATTGATTACGAAATTACAGCTTGTTTGCATAATTTTATACCGGCTTCCCATCTTACTTCCCCCATTAGCGTCCCGGTTTCAATGACCAGTACAGATGGTTTTAGGTTAATTGGTTAGGCCTACTTTCTTACTATTGATTACATGCAAAGTGGGTCAGAATTTACAATTTTTCAAGTTAAATGGACGTTGCCTTAAACAGTTAATTCATTAAAGTTACTGGAACTGAAAACAATGCTTAGAACGGATTCTGAAACGATTTTTTTTTGTACGATCAGAAAACAAGGTTGATAACATCAATTGAATTAAGCCTATAAGCAGTTATAAGCAGAAAATGAAACGGTTAAGATTTTTCTGCGAAACGGGGTTTCACGTTTCGCATAACCATTTCTTTCCAAATTACGTACCTCGTTCGCGCTGCTTCTCTCGCTGCGGTTAGACCTAAGAACATTATAAAACCGCAACTAATCACAATTCCTTCCAATTCGGAATGCATCTTTAAAGTGTGCGCGGCCTATCTTGAGTTCGCTGCAGAACGAACACAGATAATCGTTTGTACGTTTTTGATAGCAGAGTGCCTTGTTGATATCCAACATGGTTACAAAAACAATGGCGGCCGTCGATTAAAGCCGCTCCCTCCAGGAAGACGTAGCCGCTCATAAAATACTTCCAGGACTCAAGATACGCCGCGCACACAATAACTTCGCCAATGGTTAAATTTTAAAGAATATTTTGATTCGGCGAAACGGGATTGTGCAAAACGGGAATTCCCGTTTCGCAGAAAAATCTTAATCCGTTTTATTTTCTTCGAAACGGGATTCTGCGAAATGAGAAATTACTCACTCGAGACCGGCGGGGGGAAATGGGGGGGGGGGCCAAAGGGGGAAAGAATTCAACCCCCCCCCCCCCTTCTCCCATACACTGAAATTTGCCTAAATGTAGACACGGTAAAACACTTAAAAAATTCTGAAAACGGGCTTATCGTTTCAAAGGTAATGAAATTGAACTGGAAAAACGAGTTTTGGATAAGGAAGATGGAAACAATGGCGGCCGTCGATTAAAGCCGCCCCCTCTAGGAAGACGTGGCTGCTCATAAAATACTCGCAGGACTCAAGATGCTCCGCGCACACAATAGGGATTGGCAGACACGATACCAAAATTGGTTAAATCCATTGGATCAGATCAGGAATCTGGAATCGCCAACAGATACGTCAGGAAGGGTCAAAGTTTGAGGGATGTAAACCTGAAATTTACCGACATAATTTTCCATCTAGCCCAAAAATTATGTCATTTTTCTGACTGATTTGCCGACTGACCAAACATTGGTGGGGGGGGGGGGTTATGACACCCTCCGAACCCACCGTAAAAATGTCCCTGATCGCGAAGTTAAAATTACATATCTTCTCACTATAATCGAGCATCCTACGCAAAATACTTTTTTCAGTATTTACATAGGTTACAGTGAATGTTGCTAAACCGTTTCTCACTGGAGAAAAAAATTGCAAAAAAAACGCCTTTGCAACATTTACACGCGTCTGAACTAATGTTGCAAAACTGAGGCATACAGGAAAGCCAACCGCGAGGAATGTACCTTTAAAGCAACATACCGCCTGCCTTATAACCTTCCGCCTGCCTCACAACACCCACGCGACGATCACATCCGCGTATTTACCACAGCTAAGGTCAACTGAGACGGTAGCTTCGTTCCTCGCAGTGAAAAATATAGATACTGTCTCAATTGGTATTGCGCCTAATAGTCCAGCCACCGTGAACCCATTGATCGTGTCGTCAAAAACCGGAATGATTCTTGTATTTAAAAATCACAATTTATAATTTTCTAGACTAGTGTCTTATAATTTTGCTTCGGCGATCTATTGGAATAATTAATTTTAATTTTTACCGCATTAGTCTATTAGCTTGTCGATCTCATGGTAATTATTAGAAAATTAGTAGATGTACACACGGAGATGAAACGTCATGATTATTGTACGCGCGCAGTGCATCATTTAGTGACGGATCGTTCTAATATAGTTAACAATATTCAACAGAAAATCTCCTAGACGCCACATTTTAAAACGATTTTTTAGCAAGGGAAAGACTAACGGTAAGGAAATAGACCTTTGGGGCCGTACTTGACGTGGAGGATCGAGAAAAATGGCGCTGGGAGGTATATCCCTTTAAGTGTTTGTTTTGTTGAGGTTCAGCATCACAAGCAAGTTCGTACCTCAGCTTACAGATATGGCTATATAGTTGTGCCATTCTACAAATGATCGAAACTCGTAAATTATAGTTCCGGAATTACTGGTTCCTAAAGCACCAGTTCAGTTGCTTTATATTGTTTTTTAAACGTTGTTATTAAGCAGTAATGCAATTCAGACAACCCAGCCACAAGGCGTGGGCTGCAGAGCTGAGTTGATTTATTAACGGAGCTTTGACCACAACTGATCATTAACCCAACCAACAAAACAAAGCTTTACAGTACATACACACATTAATACTACATAAGAAAGAGCCAGGCGATTGTGTGGCCATGCCGGGTAACGATCCCAGGATGCCATGCGAGAAGTGAATCACGTTGGGGATGGGGGGAGGGAAGAGGTGGTGGAGACGAAAGTGCATTGTCGGTATGGTGGGAGGGAGAGAAGGGGAACAATCTATCCGTATGCTTCGCTTTGTGGAAGTTGGTGAGACGAGGGAAGCATGGAAGAAGTACATCGTAGCAAAGGTACGTCGTAGTAATAGGATAAAAGATGCGTTTGAAAATAAACGATGCGCCAGGAAGATAACCGTTGTTGTTTCATGTTTGGGGAAGGTGCGGGAGGAAGTGCACAGGTGGCTGGGAAACAAATGGACAACGCCGTATAGTAGGTGCATTAAAATGTTTGCATCGTAGTTAATGAAGACAAATATTTATCTGTTCTTTTAGAGCACTAACTTTCTTAAGGCTTAGTGTTATTATTATTAGAAAAAGAACTCGTTTGATGTTTAAGGTAAGGTTTAAAGGCCCCCACGCACTAGGCGACTGGGTCGCCACGGCCAGTAAGAATGCTTATGTAGTACCGCGGCCAGCCAGTCGCAGCAGCCACTGGGATACTGGCAGGCGACCACAGGACGACAATGCTTACTCCGTATTCATTTTTCACCACGTGATCGAGAATAATAAAGGGAAAACGTGGCACGTAACTACGAAATTATTGTTGTAACCATTGTTGTATTGTCATCCAACACTAGATTGTAACATGCTTAAGTGTTACATGTTATCGTTTCAGTACTTAATACAGTGTTGTTGCAAATTGGTGGGTCACTGATGACATTGTAATACTAGTGCCTGGTGATTTGCTCTTGGGTTATATGGCTTCGGGCAGGGGCCCCGAAATCAATAAAAAGTATTGCTCACTAAGAGACAGAGTGCCTTTTATTGCAAGGGTTTGGTTTGGCTTATTTTCTGGAGCACGAATCCAGACTAGATTATCTACCCCATGACGTTGAGAGGGATAATGTTGCTGGAGACAAAGAAGAGAAGGAAACAAAATGGAGATCATGTGCACGGATCCAATCAAGTAGGGAAAAACAAGTATTTTGTAAAGAAGTAGGTCTTGGTAGGTGCCAAGTTTGCTGGTTAATCTCGATACATGCTAGGGCGTTGCCGCCAAGCAGATGAGATTACATGTTAATTGTTATATATCTAGACACACGCTAGTCTGTCGCGCCAAGTTAGGCAACAAACATCACAACAAACATCACATCAATTCAATTGTCGAGGTTGTAAACCATTGTAGCGCGACGCCATTGCGTCAGTGTCTAATATCTTGAAGCATAGATGGGCACATTTCAGGTACTTGGGGAAAAATAATAATGCGATACAAAAGCTTAAATTGTGTTGAAATCGAGAGCAATGACCCACCTGACAAAAATTAACTCGTGTTTGAATGCCAGCTACGCTGCTTTCAATGCAAGATCTGCCTCTCAATAACGTTGAAATGTGTTACTACCTAGCTAGCTAGCTAGCTAGCTAGTCCGCTCACCCACATGTTAAATTCCATAGGGTGATTATTCATCGATTCCGAGATAACGGTAAGGCTTCCAGCTATGAAATTGGACGAATGGGTGCAGTACAATACGAACTGCGTACCTTTTATGGTTTGGAGCCTGGGGGCGTAACACGGATGGCATGGGAGGGCGCGTAAGTACGAATATATTGTTATAACCATTGTTAGTATTGTCGGCATCGTCTCTCATTGGACGGCAAAAGTTCCGACAATGAGAACGTGTATACTGACGTACGTGCCTAGGCACACACTAGTGTATCACGATAAATCTAAACAACGTTGCAAAGAAATTGTATTCACGTCCAATTCACGAAAAATAAACCCAAGTGTAAAAACAAAGCAAAATAAACAAAGCCCAAAACTGGTAAGGAGGCCACCAAGTTGAGAGTGGTTCGGCCCTTCAAAGGAATGAAATCAACACACCAAAACTAACTAAATACAACAAATTACAACAAAATTAAAACCAAACCAAAAGCCAATAAAGAGATGACTAAGTTGAGAATGGTTCGGCCTGTAGGCAAAAGGTAGTTGCAAATTATTGAAAACCAATTTCTTGTTGACGTGGCACTTTATTACTCATCTGCACGGTAGTGGAGTTGAGTCAATACACAATTTAAAAAAAA
>JAHWFP010052732.1:0-10963 GCA_023313725.1 Lithobius niger | reverse complement strand
CCTATGGCGACTGTCTGCAGATGATTCCTGTAGCCAAGGTTAATGCTGTAGCTTAATAAATAAATAGCTCCCTACACCGACAGCGTGTCTCGTTTTTAACGAAAAGACATGTTGGATTAAACATGTTCTATAAAATGTTCCTTGCACCCATCTCTTGTCGAGATTCATACAATAAGTATGATGAACACACTTTGTGCTTGAGGGCCCACATCCGTAACATAGTTAGCACCTGAAAGACCGAAGAAGCCAAGAAACCAGGTTCCAAGGCTTTTCTAAGTTCTTTGTAAAAAGTATACTTGCAGTAATGGTACTAATAGCTTCAAAACCTTGTAAACACTGAGATGATGGTGCGGGTGAAGCGTTTTTAGAAATTTTGACTGCCGAAAATGCCATTAATGGTCAGTCTGTTTTTGACCCCCCCCCCATTTGATTGCATCTGAAAAATTTACGATCTCCCCTTGACAGGGTCCAAAAACTTGATGACACCCTCCCCCTCCCTCCCCCAGCGATAAATAATGACCGGTCCTATACATCATGCATGGTCTCATCAAAGTTTTGAAGAAAATAGCAAATAACAGTTTTGCGTGATTTTTATTCCCTCTCGGCTAGTTTTGTTAGTTTTTTAGGGGTGGGGGGGGGCAGGGGGGGGGGGCTGACCCTTACCACCCCGCTCCCTCCCTTTGCTCTACTGTTCCATTTCACATTTGCTATTGCAAAATGAAATAATCCAACTTATTTTATTTCATTTTTAGCATGTAAAGCAATGAAGCACATCACAATGAAGCATGCAATTTGCCAAATTTTGTTTCAAGTTCCAAGTAGTTCAGGTATTTCGAAAGCATAAATAAATGTATACTTCATCTTTTAGTAAGTCTTAGACACTAACTAACAAGTAAACGCGATGACAGGATCCGAATCTGCCAGCGGCGGCGTAAGTTTCGTTTGATTTGGCTGTTGGGGGCGCACACCTCTAGTCCGAACGAAGTCGTTCTCAAATCGACGGTGGCGCCGACCTGGCTCCTGGCGGCGGTAATTACACACGGACAGGCTTTGAAGCGAATGTTCCCTCTCTGGTGTAACAATATAATATATCTAACTCTATGCTTTTGAGTCACAAGAAAAAATAACCCTAAGGTCTTTAACATTATTTTCGTTTTCTAGAATGTTACTCCCTACACAGTAGTTAAAGTTTGCCTTTTTAATGCCAAATCTTAAAGATTTACATTTATCTTCTGAAATAGGTCACTGCCCGAGTTTCCGACCAAATCTCCTTCCTTAATGGCGTTATACTTAATGCTTGATGTTTAGTATGATCATGATCTGTTATAGATTTTTACATCGTATGCAAATTTTGGGATCCTAACACCTTGGGTGTTGCAATTTAAGTCGTTGATGTAGATAAAAAACAACAAAGGTCCTAGAACCGACCCTAGTGGGATACCACTCGTTACTGAGATTGGATCAGAATGCGAGTTTCCACTCAGACAGTGGCTGCGAGTGAAAAGGAAGGACTACATCCAATCAAGAATACTACCGGCGAAGCCGTAATGTTTCAGTTTGATGTACATTTATTATGAACCATGGAATGAAAGGCTGTCGCAAAATCTATGATGTCAATTGGCGAACCGACATCAATGGTACGTATCCAATTATCCACACAGGGACAGCTGAAGGGTGTGACTTCGTCCCGGAGCGGAACTGAGTTGGTCCCGCGAAAGGGTGTACATTTATTCGTACAACTCGTTCCAGTATTATACACACGACACACGTTAGTGAGATTGGCCTATAAATCCCTGGGTTTTCAGCATCACCCTTCCAATATATCGAGACACATTTTTCAGTTTTTTAAAGACTGGGGATTTTACAAATGCTTAGAGAGAGTTTGAATATAATGGCTAGAAGCAAGAATTTATAGGGTTTGGGAGAAGAATTTGTAACTCTAAAAAGTCCCTATTGAAACACGTTAGATTCGTCCCCATTAGTTCAGTCTGAGTTTTCAGAGGGCGCCACGTGTTCTATCTGGTAATTTTTGCTCATTTTTCAGCCCAAATCTACAGTAAACTAAATTAGAACTAAGCTAGGCTAAATAATAATTAAATATAAGCTAGTTTCGTTTAGTTTAGTTTAATTTAAGGCTACAAACTGAGTAGAAATTCCCACATAAAACACGTGGCGCCCTCTATAAACTAAGACTGAACTAATGTGAATGTATCCAAGACGTTTCAGTATGGGTCTCAGTCACAAATGCTCCTCCCCAATCCTATAAATTCTTGCTAGAAGTAAGCGTAATTCGCTTCGCAATCAGTGCCGCAGCTAGCTTTTCTCCAATGAGGGAAGCAAGGACAAAATGTTGGGCCCCCCTACTCAATAACTAAACACATTTAGGGGCAAAGTTACTCCCAATCCCAACCAAAATGCAGTGAAATTCGTCTTATTTGGACCCACGACTGGTAAATTTTGGGGCCCTGCCCATGGGCCCAGGTAACTTGCGCCCTTTGCACCACTCCTAAGTGCGGCACTGTTCGAAGTTTTATGAATAGGTGCGCTGAGACCCCATCCGGTTCAATGGCATGGATGGTTTTCATGGCGCTCAGTATCTTAAAGACATTAGCTGGGGTAATGTTAACTATGCTACACTGCGGATAAGTTTCCGTTTGTGGGGGAAGAGACTATTCTCTCATCATGACGATACAATTTTCTGCAAATGTAAATTTTAAAAGTACGGAAAAGTACGGAAAATCTTTTCCGTATCGGTTAAGATTAATTTTTTCAGTTTACTTTTAAAGGTGATACTGTTACGAACTATTTAGTTTGTGATCTAACATGATTGTAGAAAGCAGTCAAGGTGCCGTCACGAAGCATCCAGCTCTGACGTTTTATTTCGTAGTTTTTTGTATGGCCATATCAACCTGTGATACGGCCGTATAGGGCTTAACCTATGGCGGTAACCTATGGGCATCAACCTATGGCCGTTTAGAGCTTATCAGCTTTGCAATTATGCGAGTTTTGATTGTAGGAAACTAGTCCAAAGGAGCCTGGGACAGGAGGCTTGTCGGCTATAATACCACGAGTGCTTCTATGAAATCGATAATTTGTGTGTTTTAGCACGAAACTCCTTTCCAGATTTAATTTGTCGGAAAGGAGTTGAGTGCTAAAACGTACAAATAATAAGTTTCATAGAAGCACGAGTTGAATTCGGTTAGAGAATTTTTGTTTTTCTTTCCGCAAAACGATTCTCCGAAGTGATTTCGTTTTAGGGTTTCACTTTCGATTTGCAGGGGAATTATCAGTGTAATTGGGTTTCGCTTTCGATTTGCCGGGGTCTTTTCAGTGTAAGTCGACCATGGTCCTCGTTTTGCGGAAAGAAAACGAAAATTCTCAGCATAATGCGTTTATTTTGCATGCAATCTGGCTTGCCAGCATAACGCGTTTATCTTTCATGCAATCTCCGCCTCCTCCATGCACTTTTGCATGACCTCTGCTTCTGTGTGCAACATTTCCGCATGCAACCTCTACTTCTGCGTGCAACACTTCTCATCTGCATGCAAGCTCCACTTTAAAAGACAGACAGCAACAGGTTCAAACCCATAACAGAAAGCAACAGTTTTCCAACGTTTGTGACAGATCCGTTTTCCGTCGGCCAACGCATTTTTCATTGTTTAAAAAAAAAAAAATCTTAGCCGAACGGTGCCCCGGGCCAACATCATCGCCGCATTGCCACGTCTGGGCCTAGCTTTGTGCTTGCCGTGTGGTCGCCATGACGACGAGACCCGAGTTTTCCCCAGCAACCAGCGCTGCACAGCAGCTCTCGTAATCAATTCGAGCGGCCTGGTTCTGGTGCATCTCACACGCTCTCCTCTCCTCCGCCCCCCAATCCCTCCTCCCCACTCGGGCCCGATGAATTTCGCGTGCAATCTACGACAAATAGTCCATGGGGTTGGCGACGGGAACGCTACTGCGGCACGACACCAAACCGCAGACTGAGTTGCCTATTGATGACCAACGAGCGACCTGGTTTTAAAACTTTTGGCCTCCAAACAAGTTCACAGTGTTGTGTTTACCGAGGAACAGATGGAAATTGAAACACGAAGTCGAAACGCAAATTGCAACCTCCCTTTTATTTTCTTCCCCCTTTAAAGGTGCATGCATCCCTGTTGGGTTTCATGTATGGCTCAGTTTTGCGACAGTAGTTGAAACGTATGTAAATGTTGCCCACTCAGTCATTTTTTTTGTTTTTACTTTCGTGCGAGATGATTTTGTGGCATTAAATCTAACCTGTGCAAATGTTGCAAACGCTATTCTCAATGGGTCGCCCTCCATACCGGAAGGATTAATGTGTCTTTAATCTTTACACAGATCGAATGATTGGCTCTAATTAAAGGCGGGTTGGCACCGAACGAAAATGTGCGACGTAGTGCTATCTACTTCTCTCTAAGTGCTTGCTCACTGCAGCCAAAGGAATGCGCAAAGAAATACAACACAACAACAAGCCACGTGCCTCCCTAATTATGGAGTAACACATTTTGGTGCACCCGGAAGCAAGCTATGAAGATTAACGATACTACTTCGTCTTGAAAATTGCCAACGTCGCCTTACCAAATGGTGTCACACTGTTCGTTCGTTACCTTATTCCGATCCGATCGCCTACGTAAACTTGGGCTTTCCTCCATTCATGATAGTTTCATCGTGGCGACATGATACTTACCTACCAACTTATTCACACTCTCCTTGATGTGGACCCTGTTCTTTCCCTCTTTCCAACTGTCAACTTCACTCGTGGCCACCCACTCCGTATTTCTGGCACTGTATCTCGGACTAAACTACGCTTTCACTTTTTCGCGGAAAGGGTTGTTCAACCCTGGAACTCCCTCCCTCAATCTGTTGTTTTCGCTCCTTCACTCCACACGTTCAAATCACGCTATGACGCTCTAGTTGCTGAACTTCTTTGGTTTTTTGTTTGTTTGGGGGGGGGGGGGGGTGCTTCGTGCACCGACCTACCAAATTTGTACTCAATCATTAAGGAGACACATGGCTTGCTTGTTGTGTTAAAAGATATTTCTTTGTGCATTCTTTCTTGATGCTACTGGCTTCCATTTGGTGGCAAACTGGCAACCGCCTTTAAGCAGCATTAACCCGTCTTCTGCCCATAAGTCATACAAACTTAAAAAAACTACAAATTACAGTGAAACTAATAACTGCCAGTCACAAGCAGTGTAGTGTCTGCCCCTACACCCTATGTTAGAGGAATTCACTACGGCTCTCAATTCACCACACATGCAGTGCACTTGCTAAGTTACTCATTTCCATGTTCATCTAGTAAAAGGCATTGTACACTGTACAGGGCCGGATTAAGCAGGGACATTTGTCTCTGGTCTCGAATTTCTAAGGGGCCCTGGGCCCTGGGGAAAGCTTTTTCAGCTAAACAAAATTCCTATCGTAATGTTAACAATCAATACTAAAAAAAAATGGGCAGAAATAAGGAAAAAAATCGAATAGCAAAATTCTAAAAGGTAAGATGACAAGTAACTGACAAATAAAATTAAAAAATACAAAAAAATTTTCCCCTTCCCACAATTTTCTTCCATTTTCCCCTACATAAGGAGCAGTTTACATGGAAGAGAACTATGGGAAGGGGAGGGGGGCCCTCAAGAGTTTTGTCCAGGGCCTCGAGTAACCTTAATCAGCCACTTCTGTTAACTTAATTCCCGACTATAGGTGTCTTATTTTAGGAGCATAATGTAAGATACCACAATGGCGACGAGTGGGCCAGGACCCAGCTTCTTAAAAGTCTTAACATTAGCTTCGTGAAATATTTAAGCAAAGTTTTTTGTACCTTTCTTGGTCGTGCTGATACGCGGTTGAGTTTATCCTGGAAAAACTTAAATCACCAGCGTCAGCAGCCATGCTACAGGTTCCTCTTCATTGTCCAAGGGCCATAAAGGAGTTTAAATTGAGGAAACGTTTTAGGCCCTAGTCGGGGGTTACATGGTGCTTCAAGTAATCAAGGTCCTGTATAGAATTCTGATGTGATCCATTACGGCTCCACGATGGATTTATTTCTTCAGCAAGTCGTCTTGGTTTACCAGTGCTTCCACCAGTTGTGCTCATTTGGGTTAAAAACGAGGGTAACGTGGGTAAGTCATTGTAAAGTTACATTGCTGAGCTTAAACGTTTAATTTGTCACTGTAACTATAATACATTCCTAAAGGATGCTTTACATGACCGCCTGATAGTGACTGTCATGCTTAGTGAAACCAATAAAAAAGAGTTAATGAGTAAAGATAAATTAACTTTTGAAAATTCTTGTAAGCTTGCGTTGGCTGCAGAGGCCGCTGACAAAAATGTATTGGGGATTTAAAGCTACAGCATCGAGCACTTACAAAGTCAAGAGAAGCAGGCGGTTAGGCAATAAGCCTAAATGTTTCTGTTGTGGAATTAAGGGACATAGACGCCCCAATGTAAGTACAAAGACTACAAATGTAAAGTCTGTGGTGTGCAAGGACATTTAAAAGCTGTTTGGAAATCGAGATTGAATTCTGAACATTACAGTAAATAAAGCAGTAATGGCCAGTATTCGAACTCGATTTACAAACAGCTTTTAAATATTCTTTCACACTACAGACTTCACATTTGTAGTTTTTAAACTATCATTGGGGCGTCGTCTACGTCCCTTAAATCCACAACATATACAGATAGGCCTATTGCCTTTAGCGCCTTTACACATTTTTGTCAGTGGCCTCTGCAGCCAACGCAAGCTTACAAGCTTCTTCAAAAGTTAATTTATCTTTACTCACTAACTCCTCTTCAGTAGTTTCACCAAGCATGTCAGCTATCAGGCTGTCATGTAAAGCATCCTTTAGGAACATATTATACTTACAGTGAAGATTAAACATTTAAGCTCACAGCAATGTAACTTTACAATGACTTACCCACCATACCCTCGTTTTTAACCCAACTGAACACAACGAAGCAGCCTAAGAAATTTAGGAAGGGTAATAAAGGGACAACCGCAAATATAGTAAAAATGCCAACTTGTGGTAAATTACCTTGATTTCGATGAAGTAACTATAGAATCTAATATTCATGGTCTGAATATTATCCAGTTAAGGCCAAGAAATGGATTGTTGAGTGTGACCTAAATAGGGTTGCACTGCCCTTTGAAGTTTACACAGGTTGTGATAGAATGATTATTTCGCATAGTTGGTATAAGAAATATTTAAGTGCTGTTAAACTTAATGCAACCCCCCATTACCTTGTGATCATGGATGGGAGAGGTAGCTAAGCCTTTAGTTACAATTGATTTGACACAGTCAACTTCAATAATCACACTGAATGCCTGCACGCTATAGTTGTGCCAGGGGGACAGCTATGAAGTCGGCAAACAACTCAAAAGTCTATTCTTACCATCAGTGGCAGATCTAGGATTTACTGAAGGGGGGTGCTGCTGCACGCCAGTGCAACACCAGCTAGGAGTCTGGGGGAGCATTGTTAGCTTGGCTGGGTCTGTGCAGAAAACCCCCGACACATTTACATTTTTCGCCGTTTTTACTGCTCTTGTGGCTTCTGGAGTACATGCTTGTAGACAAGTTTTGGAACAACTGCTGTTGTAAAAATACTCATTCAGCAGCCGTCCCCCAATCAACATGGGAACTAACTATACACACACAGACTCACCACATTAACATCTGATTACTATCTAAAAAAAACTATGCTCTTTCTTCTGCAGCAAGTTCAATGCCATTTTTATTTCCTTCACTACCTTTCTGCGTCCTAAAATTCACTTTTGACGGATACTTTATTCAGCATGGGGCTTCATGGGGAAAAAGTGGCCCTCTTAGGGCAGAGATGAAAACAACATTTTTTCAAAATTTTTTTAGTGCTGAAGGGGGGTGCGACCGCACCCAGTGCACCCACCTAAATCCGCCACTGCTTACCATAAATACATCACGCGGATTATTTCAGTGGCAAAGTGTCCCAGTTGGCATTACCAGTGCCCCTTATTCCAAAAACCAATTGGAATTACTATTAAAGGGTTTTCCTAAGGACAAATTGCTTTATGATGACATGTTGGTCGTCGGATACGGCACCGGGCATGACAAAACTTCACTTAAGTTTTAGGGGCCTTCCATGATTTTGGAGGAGGGGGGCTGGGAGAATGTTAAGACTTAAAATGAACAAATGCAACTGAATGAATCCCACTTAAAGTATCAAAGTTTAGTGATTGATAAGAATGGCATGCATAATCTACCCTAAATTTTGGATGCAATTGCAAACTGCCCTGTGCCTAGGAACAGCCATTCCTAGGTTTCCTGCAATAATATTCCAAGTTTATGCCTCACTTGGAAAGCATACTGGTACACCCTTAATTAAACTTTTGAACCCTCAGGTACCCTGGTTTCGGACTTCTAAATGTTCAAATGCAGTAAGGTGGCAAAAACATCTATTTTGAAGTCTAAAGTGTTAGTTCATTACGGCCCCAAATTGCTTCTTAAACTGATCTGCGACGCCTCCCCTAGGAGGGTAGGGGCAGTTATGATGCATGTGATGCCATCTGGCGAGGACAGGCTGATAGCTTTTGCCGCGCGCTGTCTTAGTAAAGCAGACATTTCTTATGCGCAATTCGATGGAGGCATTAGCTGTGGTGTTCGGTGTAAAACGATTTCACCAATATCTGTATGGGCAGCTATTTACATTACAGACGGACCAGAAAGCATCGCTGTGGATATTTGGCAGTAAAATGGGCATTTTGGTAATGGTACCCACTCGTGTCCGGTGTTGGTCTCTGTTCCATTATATTCGGAGCAAGAACTTTAATGGCTGGCAGTCTTTCCCATTTACATCTGGAATGTAAACAGCCAGATAAAGGCGACCCCGTTACTATGATGCAAATTAATCAAGATTGACATTGCCAATTTTGAGCAGCCAACTTGAAAAACTCGCCCTTAATGATAAAATCCTTTCGCAGATGTGTAGATACGCAAGAACAGGATTGCCTACCAAAGTTGATAATGACGACCTTAAACCAATTTTTCAGTGAAAAGATGCAGAGATCGACATAGAACACAAAACCTTATTTTGGAGGCACAGGATTATTTTTCTTAGAGCTTTTAAGGCCATATGTTTTATCTGAACCGCATACTTGTCATTGCGGCATTGTTTGAATGAAAGCTTTAGGTCTAAAGTATGGTGGCCTGGGCTTTACGCTGAATTAGCAAAAGTTGCTAATATTGTTAACTATGTCGAACACCAATAGTTCTTCTGCTTGGGCAGATTAAAGCAAAACATTCTATGTGCAAAGTTAGCTGAGATAGGTGGTCAAGGGAGTATGGCAGTGTTGCTGTGGGAAGGGTCCCTACACCACCAACCATTTTAAGCAGACTCTGGGCCAGGAGCTCCCCTTTAACTTATTTTCTCTTCCCGTTTCTCTAAATAATATGTTGGACCTGGCTTTACAAACACCAGCTATGCGTATTTGCTTTGCCGCCGCAATTTTGCTTTAGGCCTATATGTATTGGGGACGGGACGGGATGGGACGGGCCCCCAAAAGTACCGGAGCCCGGAACAAAGTGTCCTCTTTTGCACCTCTCCATCCCTTCGCCATGGTCCTTCTAGTAAGGCCTTCCTACGTATCCTAGGAATTCCAAAGTAAATTGTCGGTAATACAATTTATAGGCTTAATCACTTAAATGTAGGCCTAATTTCTCAAGTATGGGCCTATATTATTATGCAATTATAGACCTAATTGCTCAAATATAGGCCTGATCACTTAAATACAGACATAAACACTCAAATATAGGCCTAATCACTAAATATAGACCTAATTATGCAATTATAGGCCTAATTACTCAAATGTAGGCCTAATCACGCAATTATGTAGGCCTTACGAGTGGTGTCATTCAGTATAATACCTGCATGCTGCTACTGTATTTCCTAGATAGTCCAGGAATTAACCCTATTCCCTCTCCAATGATAGAATGAATGCTCTGAAAATATGAAACGTATTGGTCAGTGTGTTCAAAAGTTGTCGTGAATCACACAAAATCGAAGACAGGTGAGAATCTCTTTTGCTTTGCTTTACATCGCATGTCAAGGCAACAAAACTGAATGAAAAAAGAAACAAAAGTTCAATCAAGCTTATTTTACTATCAAAATAAATTACTCTTTTATTAGACACTCACTAAAACGCAATTTGAATTCATTAGCGCAGTAGCGATTATTTGTTCGTGTAAGGCATAAACATCGCAGCATAGCCTCCGTGGTCATTTGCACATTTTATGTGTTATTGATTACTCTTTTAAAACTAATTTGTTCCTGGATTAAATCCAAGCTCGTGCTCATATAAGGTAGAACATAAAATACCTCCAACAATAATAATTCTTTTGTAGTTTTATGATAAATGATGGTTATCCGAACGGACAGCCGCCCTTAAATGTCCTCGTAATTGAATTGAGCAGATTTATTGCACGATGCGTAAATTTGCATGCTAAATTCATACTCCCAATGTTGTTAAACTGCCAGTTCGTGAAGGTTGAGGAAACGCTGTAATAACGGCATTGGTAATTCACATGGAGGAAACTTTAGTGCTCTGTTCGATGGAATAAAGGCTGGTGAAGAACTTTCAAAATCATACGGAGAAATTACATTTTTTTTTTGCACCTGGTAGGGCGTTATGTAAGGGGTAACTTAGGGTACACTGAAACGAAAAAGTTGTCACTCTTTGAACCCTAGAGTGATAAACAATTTCACCTTCAAGAATGACCCAGGCGACTGTCTGCCTAACGCTCCCAAGATGACAAGCAAGAAGTTGGGGAATAGTAACGCGAGTGCTCACGTCATGGGGGGGGGGGGGGTTTGGATGCGAAGTACGTCGTAAATTTTAGCGTATGTGCAGGCATTGAAGATGGGGTGGGAATTATTGAGGGGTGAGAGGTAATCGTCTAACTGGAAAATCGCATAATTGGAA
>JAHWFP010052731.1:0-12466 GCA_023313725.1 Lithobius niger | reverse complement strand
AAGACTAAGGAGGGTCTTTTTGAAAATGAGCGAAATTTATGGTGAAGATTTATTGACGATGATAAACAATAAATGATCCAAATCAATAGAAGTCTTGAAAGTAAAAAAAACTTATCTCGCTGGGTACAGTCATGATAAAAATGAAAATAATTTTCATCCAATATTTTATACTCTACTGTACTGGCTTACCTAGCAGATAGGAAGGAGCAAAGATATTTGCATTATAATTTTAATAATGCTCATATAAAATTCAGCTATTAAAGCCTAGGTACTCGTATGCTTAGCCATCTTTCATGCCTTTATTTCCACTAAGTTTTTTTTTTATCATATTTAATTGAGTAACTTACTTTTCGTCAGGTTGTGTTTAATGCCAACGCGTTTGCTCACTTCTTTCACCAATTCCTTCATTTTTTTCCCGTCATTAAATTTGTCCGCTTCTAGTACGGCTGTGTCATTCTTGTTAACAGTCTAAAAAACAATAATTTATTATCTTCAGAAATATAACTAAAAATTACATGCAAAATACTGGGCTGTGAGTTAATTAAACCCATACTCGTAGTAGCGTCCAGAGATTGCAGGACGATGGTTCCACATACCGTATAACTAATGCTATTCTGGTACGGGAATTGGATGTCCATCCCACTGGTACTGACATTGGACTGGTATAGTTATTTTTCGCCCTTGTTATTTTTCCATAATTTGGCCATATTTTGATAAAAAATTTTATTTTACATGACTCCAATGGTTTTTCTATCAACTTTACCCTTGGTTTTAATCCAAAGTCAATATTTGAATTTGTTTCTTCAATACTTTGGCAAAAACCACGAATATTACCAAATATTTTATTTTAAAGGAATTTTAAGTTACACTACACTGAATCGATCACAATAGAAACGCTCAAATTCAAAAACAAAAATACTCTCAGTACGGTATTTTGCGAATTTTCGATAGGCCTAATAGTCCGAGTGGTGTTAATTTCGGTCTCTCCTATCTTCTTCAGGCTTCCTTTCTTGTGCTTGCTTCTGTTTTACCTTGTCATGAGTGCCAGTGTTTTTGAAAATGCGTGGAAACCGTTGCCCACTGTACTTCTCGCGTGTCGTCTGCTCAACGCTCGCACGATCCCATTTGCGCGAGAGGTGTGCCCCCAGCTCTTTACTGATTAGGAATTTGATGTTAGGGTTTGACGGCCCTTGGAGATTCATGAGTGGTTGTCCGCTCGCTTCACAGTGTTGAATCGCCAGCGATTCAAGTCCTCTTAGATGTAAATCCCTCTTACTATTAGACACCAGCAGAGTAGTTGTTTGGTCCCAATCGATTTTGTGTTTAGTACTGAGAGTGCAAAATACCGTACTGAGAGTATTTTTGTTTTTGAATTTGAGCGTTTCTATTGTGATCGATTGATTTCGAACATTCAAAGTAGAAGATGGTTCATTTTTTCACTACACTGAATGTTTGTTTCACTCCTGAAGCATAATTATCTTGAATACCGGTAAACGGTTAACTGTGGCAGTTTGTATGAAACATCCTACCAGCAAAATACACCTCTGTAACGTTTATTTTTAGTTATGGGAGGCACAAGTCTTGTTTCAAGAAACAGTCATGATGTTGTTTGATCACCATCATCAGAAGTTGTCAACCTCACACAACAAAGCACTCGTTATTATAATTATAACATCATAAAAATTACATTGTTATAATTATTATTATTACTAAAGAGTAGGGACGTGTGATACTCAAAAAATTCGAACAGAATATACATTGAACTCGGAATTTGATTCATGGCTCGCATTCGTACTTGAAAAATTTAATTCCCGTTAAAAATGTGATAACTTCACTATTTTTTGATATTCCAGTAACTTGTATCAAATTCATCGTTGCGATGAGAGCTTCTGTCAGTCTTGATTAAAAGGCAGTAGCTCAAAACGATTTCAAGTTAGTCATTTTTTGTTTCTGAGACCGTACAACGTTTAAGAAAGAAAAATGAAGTGGTCAACGTAAGGCTGAGAAGCAGCATCCTCAAGTTGTTGGTAGTAGTAGGTTACGAGTATCCATGTCGGACTGGCAATGGTGACTCAATGGCCATTATTTTCCTCTCTACTTCAAAATGTAACCTCAACCCTTTTCTGGTTAAGGTAAAATGTTTGATACAAGTAATTTGGAAAACTGATAAACAACGCTGTGAATTATATTTAATCACTAGAAAAGAGGCTTTGGGTCTATTGTAGGCAGAGAAAACAGAACTTCATTTCAAACTTGTTTTTAGTTTTTATTGTAATGATTTGTTACTGCTCCTAAAAAATCTGGGTGCAATACTCACTCGAATAAGTTGGGCTCTTTGCCTTTTGGTGTGACATGCTGCTTTTTGCTGGCCTTTCTCTTATTTTTTTTTTTCAAGAATAGGCCTATGCTACGTATCATATTTACTTTAATTGGCTTTCGTTTGCTCCAGTATTTATTTTCTGTTTAGTTATTTGTAGCCTCTTTTCACAGCCCACACCCTCGCCACCGCTGTTTGAGTTCCCGTCGCCAATAATTCTTACACTGCTTACCGCAACTGCTGTGCAAAGTGTAGTCCGTATATTAAAAGTTAATAATACGGCATTTACGGAAATCATCAATACGATAGTTTTTAACAATAATCAAAAGATTTAAAAGGCTCACAATGCTACCACAGGTACAGAACGTGACTCTTCTACCAACAAAAACGTTGAGGTGTACACCTTTATCACCCACTGCAACAGCGACCTCTATTATATAATCTAAAAGTAATAACCATCAGAATTGTAGGTTAAAAATGTGTTAGCTATTATGCGTAGTTCTAGGCTTTAAGCCTAATTTTTACCTAGCGGTTTTATTTTGTAACTAGCAGCTGACAGTTGGGTTCGAGAGTTAGGCCTATTCTTTCATGCAATACGGTTTCACCGTGTTGGAGACTTCACGCTACTGCGGCAACGAGGAATCTTTAAACTACTAAAGTCAGGCATATTATTCTTGCGTGCTGTGGTATAAACATGTCGCCTGATGTATTCTTTCATTTTATATATACCGCTTCACCTTGATACGACGATTTCAGGCTTCATATTAGGTATTCCCATCGCTAGTGAAAACAACTCTTGTCACCGTGCTGAAGTTAATTTCTCCAAGCCTTCTTTTTTCAAATGAAACTAATGTGTGTTGTTAATAGAATCGTTTTTTTTTTTTTTATGGTTGCGTTTTATTTTTCATTGAGTTACATTCACAATACAATGGTGAGTGTTAGAAATAAATTCGAAAAATTGTAATTCCTTCCGTAATAATTGTTTGATTTACGGCAAATTTGGCTCAGCAATACTTTTGGGGGTATAAAGCGATGTCCCTAATTTTATTCCAATCCGACCTTTCGTTTGGGCTCCACCCAGACTACAAAAGTGTAACCGACCATCGGACCAACATTTTCCAATTTGGCGTCCATTATAGGCTACGCTTCGCTCGCTCGCTCCGCCAACAAGGTGCATTCGTCTAGCATTGCTAAATTTGGCTTCATATCATGATCAAATACAATCTAGAACCCAAGTATGCTTCCATGTGGGGCAATTTGCAATTGCTAGCTTGTGGCTAGATCCTTTTCAAATGGTTATTGGTCAAATCTGTTGGGAAAAAACCCCACTAGGCGAATGATAGGGTAGTCAGGTAGATATTTTGAACTATCTGAAACCATATTTTTATTTTTTTTTAGCGATTCCTATACTATTTTTTTACGGTGGTGAAGTTTGCGGTCTCCAGAAGCAATGGAAGCTGTAAAAATGAACTACCCTTTTATGGGTTAAAACATCAAAATACTAGGGACTAGTTGTTCCCCGGTGTCTAGCTGATTCCCGCTGCTTCAACTCGCCTCTAATAGTCAGCATTATTGAAGCATTAGTGTTTGTTTCCAATTGTTAAGACGCATATCCGTTCTCATTGTCGGCCGCTCGCCCTTTTGCGTTGCTACCGTGGCAAGAAGGAGCCCGCTCGCCCTCTCGCTGATTATTGAAGCTTTGTTTAGTTCTGATCCCTAACAATCCTTTTAGTTCTGCTCCTGAGCTAAGTCTGTTTCTAAGCGAAATAAATATATAGATACCTGGTCGATTTTGGTTTCTATTGCTTAACCAAAATAAACATCACCTGGAATTTAGCATTCCTTCCTCAAATGTAATCTCCCCCTACAGAAAACTTGTCGGCTTCCCTGCCAGCTCGGTAGCTTATCCTATTGCGCATGCGTGACACAGCCCTCCTATAAAGCGTTGGTCCTGGACCTGGTTTCATCTTTCGTGCCTCTCAATGTGTTACCATGGTAACTAGAGGTGAGGCTGGGCGGATACAGGTAATGTATATTTTGGTTAGGCAATGGACACCAAAATCGACCAGGTAGTCCTGTTATTTTCATGTTTCTATTGGCCAACGAAAATATACATTACAGTACACCTCGTCACCCATAGCGGCGGGACCATAATAACGACTGCCCAAGCTACAAACTGGCTGCTCCAGAATCAACCAAAACGAAAGTAACGGCGAGTGGGGGTTGGCCTTCCGCTGACATACCTGCTTCGGTCTGTCTTGCTCTTTCTTTACAGTTGTTAATTCATTATGATATCATCATATTATTAACAATTTTTGCAATTTGAACGGTCGCCGTGTTGAGAGAGCGACCGTTTGAGGAACTTTGGGCGAAAGGCAAGGTAGATGCTTACCGGCTCAGGGGCCAAGGATGAAATAGCTGCAACAAAAACGGGTAGCTCAATTTTTCTTAGTGATGTGAAGGCAGGAGGTACTGGAAGATCCAAGCAACGAACGCAGAACTGATTGGTCATTGTGGCTTCTGGAAGAGATCGTGCAACCGTAGGGCCTGATGATGGTCAGATACTGGGTAAGTCTTAGAAGAGCATGGAAACAAACTGAAGTGGTGGAAGAGAACTGTTTACAGGTGGACACGAGGAACAAGAGTTCAGAACTTGGGAACGCACAGGAATGGTCGAGTTCGTATGCCAAGTAATGTTGGAGGAACGGCTGTCGAAAATCAAACGCCAGGGAGGACGATCATATGGGTTGCAGGAAACCAGGTTATCATATGAAAATGTACGATTGATTGAAGAATACATGTATAAAGAAACACATAAATATGTGTTTGGCATGGCAATGAAGCAACACTTGTAAGAAAACGACAGCTATCAATAGGACAGGAGAAACCAGTCTGTTGCAAGTCCTGAGGAGCCGTAGCTGCAGTGCGAAGGGTACTGAAGAACGATAGAACTGCTGAGCACGGTAAGTGACGCAGGGTCATTCGAACGAAGGGTAGAACGGATGAAGGAACCATGAAGAAAATGGGTCTGGTGGAGGTGAGGTGTATACGCAACTAAGGGTGTTGTCTTGTCTAAAAGGTCATGGTGCGCTAATGTCTTAGCATCGTATGCAGTGTCGTCAGAGAAAGAAGGCCGCCGACACCTGATTATAAGGACACGAAGGAGACTCGAGCGATGTACATGCGAGGGGTCGTGGGGACGGGGAGTTGTGTGATTTTGTTGCTCTTTATTTTTTCCCCGACCCAAATGAAGGAGGAAATAGCGGGGATCCGGCTCTGAGCACAAGTACTCCTGGAGGTGTATTTATTTATTTATTTATTTTTTCGTACTACAAGGCATTCAAAGGGGCCAGGAGATTGTGAGGGCGAGGGATTTCTTTATGATGTAGAAACCGCCGAACGGTCCAAGGCAACTCCAGCTGGCACAGGGGATTCGTGAGATGTTGTAGCCTGCAGAGAGGACGGAGCGGTCGGTTTCTGTGTACAGTGGGGATCACTGAAGCAAGGTGGGACAGAACGACCGTTGCGTGACGCTACAGGTGAGTGCCCGTAGGGAGCTCGGTGAGTCTTAGACCTGGAGCAATGTTGGAGGCGCCAGAGCGGGCTTGTTGGCAAGGGTGGTGTCAATTGTACATTGGTATTCATGATAATCAGGTTAGTCTTGACGCAAACAACCTGTTGACGGAGGTGAGTGACTTCTGTAGCAAGTGTAGCATTAGAAGTTCGGAGGAAAGTGACTGCTGATGACAACGCAGTGTTTGTCGTGCGGAGATTCCCATAGTCTGTGTAAAACTAACTGGCGGTCGCTTGGAGGAAAGCGATGTTAATATCTAGGTGTGCAAGGTCATCTGGCGATACGTTCAGCCCTCGAATGACTGAGACACCAGGTGAGGAAAGGTGAGGGGAACGGCGTATTGGGCACGGAAGGAGGTTGCGAGGCAATGTGGACAGCTGGATCAGAAGGAGCAGACTGAGCAGTCGTGTTGTCGTGGACGACAATGGTAGATGATGTGGTGTTGCGTTCCAAAGGTACGGTCGCAGCAGATGGTGCTGAAACAGGCGCAGTCGTTATGGGAAGTGCCCTTGTCTATTTCCCTCGGCCCGACTTATTTATCGTAGGGAGACCGGTTGTTTGTTTTAGGTTCTGACAAGAGGTTGATAGATGTGAGGGTAATGGTGCGTGGGAGGGGATGAATGCCTGGCTCGTTTAGTTGTAGCAGAAGCTTTAGAAGGGGGGGAAACTCTGCCGACTCGGTGGTAAACGTCGGGACGATAAAACCGAGTACGGAGAAATCTTCTTCGACGTGGTTGTCTTGGGTTAGAAGAACCAGACTTTGAGGACGAACCTGCTTGTGTTGTAGCTGCTTTCTGGGCAATGTGGAGTAGACAGCCGCGGACCCTTTTTTGGGCTTTCTGTCCTGACCGAATTCGCGACATGCTTTAATTTTCCGCGATAGTGATGCACTCAATTTCGGTGATAGTCCTTCATATGGAGCACTTCTTGGTAAATATAGTCACAGGACCATTGGTGTTGGCATACCAGGTGTGGGTCAAGATGGCATTGTTTTGTGAGGAATCCTGGGCAATGGCACCTTTCCGGGCTTGGCGAACGGGTAGGACCGGGAGCTGCTGTGAGGTCTGACGTGACTGGTGGATTAGGGGTATCTTGAGGGTTTTGGAACAATACTGGAATCTGAAGGATCCACGGTAAGAAGCCGGAAAAACAAGATGACAGTTGGCGATCGCACGTGGAGAATAATGGTCGACGTTGATGACAGCAGAGATTTCGCGCCAAAACAACGCCATATCCCCTCCCCCTGGTTAATGTCATTGCTAGGTTGTTCATGTGGCACGACTAGTAGGTTACTAGGGCGACCGCAGGAGCGAATGTCGAAAGTTGGCTGAAGGGACTGAAAGGAGCTCAGGCCATGCTGGCTAGGCAGAGAGGATCAGATAGTAGATAAGTAATGGTTGCTGGAGCTAGGCCAGGTGACTGTGAAGTGAAGCAACGTGGTTTGTGGGGGTCGATGGTTCGTTAACGACCGTAAAGAAGAAGACGTTTACGTGTTAGGCCATGACGGCTACACCTCGCAATAGGTAGTACCACATCGTTGAGTATATTTGGTCGCCTCTTGATGGCGGTCACTTAATGTTCTATTATTTGCTGTTTTGTTGTTGGTTTTTTTTTTCTATTATTATTTTTAGTCATGAAGAGAGGTCGGTCCTGGAAGAGACGAATGGTAGCCGCAGCGGTCAAATCAGTCCTAAGCGGGACAGCGAACCGAGGCGGGGGGTGTTAAAGACACAGTGCAAGAGGTAACGGTTGATTTGCAGACGTCGAGGTCAGTGATGATGAAAGCTGCTGTTGGGTGCTGAAGGAACACTTGGGGGTCGTCAGACGGCAAGGAAAGGTAGAACCGGGCAGCCGACAAATCCCTGGAACATAGGCTAGTCTAGAACAGAATCGCTGGAAACTATGGTGCCAAGGACAGAAAATCCGGTGAAGCAAGTTGAGAAATAGGAGGCGACCCATGAGCCGGGAGAAAAAGGTGCAGCTAGCCTGAAGCCTGGCGCAGCCTGAAGGGCCTGGTAAACAGCAGAGGAGGCAGGACTAAGTTGAAGGCGAACAAGAAGTCGTAGAAGAGCCCAGAGGTGGTAAGGGCAACCGAGTTGCAGGAGTGGGTGCTGGTGCCGGGAAAACTGGAAATGGGACAGGCAGTCTAGTGGCTGTAGGAGAAGGTTGAAGCGGCGAACCATGGTTAGGGAAATGTGGCAGAGGATCTGAATGGGAAGAGCCAGCAGCCGCAAGGCAGGGACGCATTCAACAAAGAGAGCCTGGTGGTAATATTAGCAGAGCAGGAGGTCGTCGAGACAGCCGGACGATTGAAATCTTATGTCCAATAGATGTCATGAGTAGCTGTCCGGGAAGGTCGTGCCGGTGAAGAAGGACAAGGGTCGTCGTAACAACGACCGAGGTGTAGGAATAAACGGAGAAGAATCCATTAAGTCCAAGACTTGGTCAAGGAGGTCTTCAGAAGAAGGCTCATGGGTTGGCCGAAGCCCTGTGTACGACCACTGGAGCGTTGACCGAGGGACATAGTCCAGATTCGGCGCAGTTGCGCCGAGTTGCAATGTCCGGATAACAGGGGAGAGCACTTATGTAGCGTGGTGGCCCTAGAGAAGAAAGATGAAGCCAGGTGCAGCACCAGCGCTTTTATAGGAGGGCTGCGTCATGCATGCACAGTAGGATAAGCTACCGAGCTGACAGGGAGATTGCACTAGAGGAAGGAATGCTATAAATTATAGATAATAGATATTTCGGCATATAATAGATAATAATAGGAATGCTATAAATGCTATATAATAGGAATGCTATAAATTATAGATAATAGATATTTCGGCGCCATCCCATACAACTCGGGACACCCGAAGGAGCAATTGCGCGCTATTGCTCAGAACGAGCTTGTTAGGCTAGTGCGAAACTCGAGTAGCCTCGATCTCGCAAAACCTCACTTGGAGGCGGCTAAAGGAAGGTTCTTGGAGCTGGACTACCCAGCGGGTCTTTTAAATCGGCTACGAAAGAAGGCGGTTTTGATTGTTGCGAACGAGAAAAAGAAGAAGAGTGGCCCCCGAGAAGACGAGAATGTGTTAAATGAGTTGAAAATCGATGAAGGAACCCCGAGAGTGAAGCTGACTTACCTGGAAGGAGTTACTGGGCCAGTGCAAAACATCCTGAGGCAGCACGGCTTCAAGACCTACTTGAAGAACGTAGAAGGAATTCGTAAGAGAATTGTTCATCGAAAGAAGAAGGCAGTCCCACAAGGACGTGAGACGCAAAAATCCAAGGATGAGAAAACTATGGGGTCGGTTGATAACACCAACGAGGGAGTGTATAGAATTCCGTGCAATGACTGTGATGCTGTGTACATAGGGGAGACAAGAAAAGGAGTAAGAACGAGGCTTGCACAACACATGGGAAATGTTCGGAATGCAGTCAAAGATAACGGCATCGCAGTGCATTGCATGGAGACAAAGCACAAGATTAGGTGGCATGACACTAGTACACTGATCAAGTCCAACATGGCACGTGAAAGACACCTCCGGTGCCTCGAATCCATTGCCATTAGTCAACATGAAGCCAAAGGAATTCCTCTTATGAACATTCAAGGCCCCTCCTACCCGAGAGCTTCACATCTGATCGGCTGGGAACATTCCAGGCAGTTGTGTAGGAAGTGGGGACTTCACGTGGCAAGCTCTCTGGATCGGCCTGGACAAATCGGGAGGCTACACAACTCGCGTGGTGGGCCTGCAAAAATCGGGAGGCTATGCAACGCACCAAGTTTCGAGCATGGCAACGAACGAGCAGACGACAACGGTGAAAACAACAGGGATGTAAACAGAGTCCAAACTAACTTTAAGGCCTGAGGAAGATAGTAGTAAACTATCGAAAATTCGCTAGACAGTGTGAGTGTCTTCTGTTGTGAAAGTGTGCGTTTTTCTGGTGACTTTTGTTCGCTGACCAATGTGCAAGTGAAACTTGTATTTGAGGAGTGAGACACAATCAGACACCGTAGGCTCATGTTTGAAGGCAAGTTTCATAGTGTAACTTGGTTTATTTGTTTATTGCAAAATATGGTTTCATAGGTTCTAATTAAACGTTAGATCTGAAAGACTTGTAACAGTCCATGTATGGAATATGTTAAAGATATGTAATTGTTGAAGCTTTTCATGTTAGAACACGGAAAAAATAAACCAATTAAGTGTCATTCTTCCTTCATCTTTTCCTACGGATTTTTTTTATAAAAATTTTATGCTGGAATGCGTATGAGTGAATATGGATCGGTTTACTTTTATTATCAACGGTGATGTGAAGAATAAATTACTTGGCAAGATTTAAAGATTATTACGTATCACTATACTGGATTCACCATACGGGAACTAAAACGGCAACAACCCCCGAAAGGTAAATAATACTAAGATATAGACTAATAAGATTCCATTACAGAAAAAGAAGTCCCCAGTACCACCTAGACAGACCCAAATTTGTAATTTTCTACATGAATCCGCACCAACGAAATAAACTAAACTAACAACCAACAACTAAACTTTGTGTAATTTTAATTACAAAAGTATTGTAATAAGAGTACGTAATACACTATCTTAGTCATTGTTGTCTTAATACAAAAATTCATCCTACCAGCATTTCCAAATAATCCAATGACAAAGTTGCGAGCGCTTGCGTTAGTTCTTTGAGTGCTTGTGTATCGCACGCTGTACTTCTCTGATGAATAGGGGGAATTCAGTAGAGAGGGGAAACGTGCCTTGTAGCGCTGAGCTAAATAAAACAAATAATCAATCAAGCATGAAAAAACCGCTAGTTAGTTTTTGTGGTGCTAAAGTAAAATGTCTCACCAATTTCTTGGAGTTCCCGACTTCCAGCTGGTGCCAAGTTTTCATCTGCGGACGGCTCAATAGTAAGCTTCCAGTTTTCTAGATTCCGTATGTCTTCCTTGCAAAGTTTCTTTTCTGGAACAATAGGTATAATATTGTGAAACCCCCAGTTTAATGTTCTTTCAGTGATTATTTCCCATTGGGCCGTTTCATTTAGATCAGAAGCTTGTTTTTGTTTTCTAATGTGACACGATTCTGTGACTTTCAGTAAAATTGTTGGATGACTGAGTGAGGGAGGTCCCATTTTAATTCTTAACAATTCGACATTTGGTTGTCTTTCTTTTTGTTCCCCAGTTACGGCCAAATGTACAAACCAATTTGAATGAAATTTGGTAGAAGCATTGTTTATATAAGGCTGCACAACGTTATAAACTACTTGGCTTTGCAATGAAAACATTTTCTTAGGTGGTGGGCAAAATTCGAGGTAAAGCTTTCGGCAAAAGGACAAGCATAGTTTGAATATTGTGGCAGTTGAGAATGCTCAGTATGACTGGCGAATGTTTTTCATCTTGTTTGTGCTGTGGTTAGGCTAAGTTGAAGGTTAAACTGGGCAGAAGTCGTTTGAGCGGAGCAAAGGACAAATATGTGAAGAGGTTATAATTCCGACTTAAATTTTGCTCTTAAGGTGATGGGGCGAGCAAGGTCTATTACTCACAGTACTACCGTACTAGGTTTTAAATTCCGTTTTAACTATTTGCAATTTTGCTCCGTCAGTCCGTCTGTTCTGCAGTTAGGCCAAATGCATAAACCGGTTCAAATAAAATTTTATAGGAACATTTTTTGATGTAAGGAATATTCTTTGATATAAGACTGAACGAGCTATGCAATTGGTTTTGCAATGAAAGCTTTTTTGTGGGGTTGGATGGGTTGTGAAAAATGAGTCCCAAAGGTAACATCTGCTTACTTGACTGAATAATTTGGGAGTGCATGGATCAATTCAAACAGAATTTGGTAGGAATATTCTTTTATTTTAAGCCGAATGAGGTATATGCATGGTTTTGAAGCAGCTGATAAAAATAAAAAATAAAGCAATGGAAAATTGGATAAAAAAAATGCCAGTATCTGATCTCCTTCGAACCTTAAACTTTCATTCTTGATTAGTGGCAACACACTTGGCAAATGCTTTTACAGTAGTTCGTCGTGGAATGGTCCAAGAATTTCACCTCCAGATGGTGTACAAAAATGGTTTTTGGTTTGTAACTTGTCAGTGGTTGATCATAAATAAATGATGGAGTTCTTTACGATGAAAGAATATGACATTTTCGGAGATATTACGTCTAGTTGTCTAACTGCTTCACATGTCTTCCTCGGGCCCTAAGTTTCAGTCCATTCTCCGTTTTCAACTACGTCGTCGTTTTGTGTTTTGAAAAACGGCACCTGCCGTAGCCACCCATATTTATGACATTGTTCGCTACAATGCGTTTCCAGGTGCACGCTAACCTCTCTGCTTACTAAATGGCTAATGGTGGGATTCGATGGTCTTGTAAATTCATTAACTTCTTGTGCTTTCTGGTATGCTCAACAATAACTAGGGACTCTAGCACTCATAGATGTGTATCACTTCTGTTGTTAGAAATTAGGAGCGTCTCAGTATTTCTCCAGTCAGTCTGATGTTTTGTCTCCATGCAGTGAGTGGCTATGCTGCTGGTTTCAACTTTGTTTCGTACGTCTGCATGGTGTTGTTTTACTCTTGTATGG
>JAHWFP010052705.1:149658-166392 GCA_023313725.1 Lithobius niger | reverse complement strand
AACGTAAATAGGTTTGCATCTGTATCTTTGTTGGGCCCTGTGAAAGGAAAAGTCTCTTTTTATACCGTAACTACAGTATTAATTGATGCTCACACTATTACAGGCATCGCACCAACCTAAAGTACATTCCTATTTTAAAGGAAAATTTTTAAATGTCACATCGCTTACTTTGAAAATTTGATTCCATGTTTACGGCTGGTACGCTTAGATTTCAAAGTAAAGGATAATTACCATTCCAATATCCTTGCAAATTTTGGACAGTCTGGTTTTTCTGGAGTTGGAGGGGCTCATAATGACTGTCTTCATCAGGCTACCCCATTACCACTCACTTCGTCGCGATCGTTCGTCTGCTATTTAAATGCAACGCAGGGCCATAGCCTCCGTAGCTTGCAGGCCACGGAGACTATGGCCCCGCGTCGCATCAACATAAAGGACAATTGTGTAACCTTTCCAATATTGTATTTTTTAAGCGCTGAAGATTTTTTGGTATACAATACGTGTGAGCACGTTTACGGTAAACATAAGTACCAAATTCCATACCTTTGTTATTCCTTAGCTGAGCAATTAACTGAATCATAAAAATGCAGGTTAGCGGCCAAGGAAACTATGGGTAAAAACCCCATCCTACTTTCTAAACTTGCAGCCTTCATTTAGCCTTGCTACTTCACAATGAGGTTCAAACTTTTTTATATATTTTTTTTTCCATGTTAAAGCTCTATAAATAGCTCGGCTGACAATTTGTAGCCGTTTCAAAGGTTAGTGTGTTACTTTGATAGAAAAATACTACGCAGCAATTAAAACGAACATTTGTGCCATCTGTCCAGCAGTGTTATCCTGGCGTGGAAATTTATTCAGTTACTTTGGCATATCCCCATCCATGGTTTTGTAAAAGAAAAACAAATTTCTGTACGGGATTGTCTGCTAGGTGATTTGGTTAGCCTACCAAAATTTTTGCTGCGTAGCTTGTTTTGATTTGAAGAGAAATGCAACAGCGATGGTTTAATCATTCGTCTTTCACTTCATGTGCCAGAGTGTCTAATCCATCAAAACTCGCCATTGTTGACGTCTTGCTACCTCCAGAAAACAACAAACCTTGCGCAAACTAAACAGAATGTTTTGAAAGTGTTTGTTGCGTGAAAGGTACGTCACCTTTTGATACCTCTGAATCCTTCTGGAGTTTGTTAATATGCTCTTAACTTGTGTGCGGCTCAAAAATAACCACCTTTTCAGGTTTTTGGCTGTTGCCAGGGTCAAATTGCGACATCACTTCCGCTCTTAAAACACTTTGTTGAGTTTGTAGAGTTGTGATTGTAGTTTTGGAAGGTGCAGTGTGATATTGGAATGACTGAAGTAACAACAAACGGCACACATGACATAAGCGTGGAGCCAAAGCTGTTTCCTGGTTTGATGAATTAACTTGATGGTTTTAGAAAAAAACTGTTTTTAATGTAACCACATAGCTTATGTTTTGTCATTACTGCCATTATCGCTTTTTACATTTTCCAGGAATCCCCGTATTTGAGCGAGGCTTACTCAGAGAAACTAATTGATGAGGACCAAATTAAGAAGCTTATGGAGTTTGGCGATGATTACAGCACTTTTATTGGCAACCAGTCTGATAGCACTTCCTTATCCAGCTATTCTACAAGCCGACGATCGCCGAGCAAAGGTCGCAGCCCACCATTTCGATCTCAGGTAATGGTCAACACAGGCACTGTACGCCACTTTACACAGTCCATTTCTCACACAGTGGAAGGCAACCATTATCATTGTTTAAATATTTCTCTACAATACTGTGGACCTATTGGTAGCTTTGCCTAGAAGTAAAGCTGCACCAAACTTTTTCAATAGAACTAAACCGAACAAACCTTAAAGGCACCAAACACCGAATACTTCTGAACTGAACAAAAATGTACCAAACCTTTAAGATGAAATTTAAAATGCAGTTCACGAAGATTCGTATATTTATCAAACTGCAGGCTTCTTAACAAATGTAGGTATGTTCACGTGAAATTGTAAGTGCACAGATGTGGATACTTGTTTTGAACACAAAGAAATCTCCTATACCCTTACATTTGGCATGATAACTTCCAAACTGTTAAAACTAGGAACTTGTGATTTGGGCCATCATAAAGCTGGCTAAATATCCTTCAAAATGGTGTACTCAAAACATCAGATTCCGTTAAATAGAAGTGGACATGCGTTCAGTTCGGTACAGCCTTACTTAGAAGTCAAACTTCTGCCGCCAATTGTGCTGCCATTTAGTGGCGGAAAAAAAATGCAAACCCAAAGTAACTTACCGTTATAACTAGAGAAGCCGACAGGGTTTCTGATGGTTGCAAAAAGTTTTGATTTCTGTCTGAGAACGAAATTGCAGTAATGCCAGCTGTTGATGTATATGTGATGCGATAATAGTTATGTGATATATATGCAGTAATGCCAGAATGTTCACTTTCTTCCTGCTTTGTAGCAGATTTAAAGGTGTGATTGAAGATGGTTCTGGTAGGCAAGTGTTTATTTTACACATTCACATTGTTACCGTTAGGTATCTAGTAGGAAATACAGTTAAATAAAGTTATGTTGGCAGAATATGATGGTGTACAACAAGAAGGTATTGAGTTTGCCTAAAATTTGTCCCAGTTCTAGTTAGTGCTTGCACAGACTTATTACAATTATGTTAGGTAAAGAAAAGTTTTAAAATATCCCTGTTCTCAATCTTTTCACACAAGTTCACATGGGACACATCTAATATCCATCTAGTCAGATTTTTCCCCAGTAAATGTGCCCATGGAAGTTATTGGAATTTGTGGGTAACCACTAAGAATGTTAACACTAAAATAAGCCTGATTTTTTTAGGCTTCTATTGTATTGCTTGTTAGATTTTTGGATGTATTTTTTCATTTCGTGTTATTGTTGGTACAACAGTGGTTTAGCAATGCAGTTAGATATTGGTGAGCTGTAGCCCCATGAATACCTAGAATAAAACGGAAGAAAAAATGAAAGGTCAGCTTTGTAATGGTTAACCAGATCACAACATTTAAAGCTGCTGCGGGTTGTTGGGGAGCTATGAGTGATGCTTGGTTTACCAACCATGAGGAAGACACATGGGACATTGAATCAGATCCCTTTGCCTGTTTCAAAGTAGCCATGGGGTTCCAGACCATGGTCCCTACTGCGACATTGGACACTATATGAATACAAATTAATAAGAACTTTCAGGGAGTTAGTGCAATGGGTATTGCTCATGCATTTTTTTTTTCTGCGTAGATGTCAAGCACACATATATTGGAGCCGCCTGGATTAGACTCCGATTCAGATGTTGAGGATTTACACCATATCCTTGAACAGTCATCCAGTCAACTCCAATTCTCAGAAAACATGCTTCGCAAGCAAATGGCCAAGGATTATTCAAGCCCCCAGCATAGCTTTAATTTTGTAAGTACATTTTGTAGAATAGTCCTGCTTTTTTGTCACGTTGATGTAGTCCTAGTTTTGTAGGAAAGATAAACTATGTTTCTACATTTTTAACTGCTAGAGGTATTTTATAGTGACACGAGTGATGTACTAGGGGACAAAAATGAAGACGAAGACTAAATAATCTGCTAGTTGTGACACACAGGATATAATTGCCACATTACATCGCACTTGTTAAAGGGCAGCAGAAAATATAAAAAGGAATGATCGTGCTTTTGGAAAAAAAAAATTGTGATTTTTATTGTATAGGCCTGGCAATGAAGACCAAAAAAAAAGTAATATCCAACAAAATTCCGGGATAACCTGAATTTTAGTATGTTCTTCCTCTTGAACATATTAAAGTACTGCTCAATCATAGGTGAGCGTTGGCCGCCACATTGGAAAATGTTTTTTTGGGCTGTAACTCCTTAACCGTCAACAAATCAAAAGCATAATGTGAAGCAAAAACGTGCTAGCACACATTTCTGGACAAAAAAAGGTGGTATGCATATTTTAGGTAAAAGCAGCCATTGAACTCCAAAATCGTATTTCAAATTCCCCCCCCCCCCCCCATCTTTCGGGCCCTACAATGATCGGAGGTTTCCTGGTTCAAATCCCCGGGTTGGCTCCTCCCTTAGCCAGATATTTCTTCTCTCTGACACCTTGTTTAGCCATGGAGCAACATTCGTTCTCATCCCCATTTTTTGCTTACGAAAAACTGTACTACACCTTTGATTGGATTTATTACCGATTACTTGCTAGGGCTCGTACAAACCTTGTAGGTTATTACATTTTTGCATGCTATTTCCAGGCCTGAAAACCTTGAATTTCGATATAACAATGTAGTCGTCTGGGAAAAGCCTTGAAATTGCTAATACTTCAGATAAGAAGCTAGCTTTAGCACCACGTGTTAGAGGTATACCTCAAAAGCATTCTTTGCGTTGATAAAGGGTCTGCTGAAAATACAGGGAGGAAGCTGTCTAGTAGTCGTAATATTGAGCCGGAACACACAATCAACTTAATGACACTGGAAAATATTATTTAAAATACTGTTACCGTATTTTTCTTGCACCTC
The DNA here is from genome assembly GCA_023313725.1 of Lithobius niger. Classification (NCBI taxonomy): domain Eukaryota; kingdom Metazoa; phylum Arthropoda; class Chilopoda; order Lithobiomorpha; family Lithobiidae; genus Lithobius; species Lithobius niger. The sequence goes on along the minus strand of JAHWFP010052705.1, from coordinate 161,864 downwards.
TGAATTGGCACCAGCGAATTTATTTGCTCGACTGAAAATAAATTGAGCAAAAACAGGGTTTTACATACACAGGTCTACGTTGTTTTGCAAACCATTATTTAGGTTGTATCTTTAACAAGTTTATTTTGTATATTTTTTTTTTTTTAGAATTTTATACTTGCTTTTGTATTTGGTAATTTTTTTCAATGCCTGTATAAGTTCCATTTTCAACGCGCCAGTCCATAACAGTGTCAGAATCTGTTTGCAAGTTGGTGATCTTTCCATGTTCAGAGTCAATAGAACCCATGATAAAGTTGTCTGTAGGTTAAAAAAAAACATGCCGTGTGTGTACAAAAAATACTTAACGTAATTTATACTGTACAGCTTGAAAAAAAAATTGGATCTAATATGGAACTAGGGATGTGCAATACTCCAAAAATTCGAGCCAAGCTGTGTCAATTCTCGAAAAACTAATCCAGTTAAAATACGATAACTTAAGCCAAACTTTTGGCTGATTTTTTTTACATTCCAATATCCCAAGTTCCTCGCCTAAAGAGCTTTCCAGTAGTGTAAATTAAAAACCAGTACCTCTGACTGTTTTCAAGTTATATCTTTAAAACTAGAAAACATATTTACACATTGACCCAATCAGTTAAGCACAAAACAAATGCCTTTTTAAACGGGTGTTTAACAACGAAATTGACCATGCGGGCAGTGTCTATTTTTTATTTTGTTTCGCACCGTCTGTTGGTAGCGAAACATTGGAGTATGGTGTGCAAATAACATCAAACTGTTCAACCTTAAAACTCGATTGCTGTTGTGCTATACATATAATGTTGAAATTATACTGCAGAACTTACTCCCTAAATCGCATGAAGGAAAAGATATTCACTGATCTCTACATTCGTCACTGGACAAGAGATTATCATCGCACAACGTGGGGCGACAGCCAAATTTTGTAAGCGGAAAAACTGATAAAAAGGCGCTCATGCGCTAAGGTTTTTTAGTGATGCGTGTGCTCCCGTCGACAAGGCATTTTTTTTTTTTTACTCGAGCATGTTGGTTGTTATCCTAACAAAATTTTTTTTAATTGTAAACAGGGCATGTACACCAATATTAAACTGATGCTTGATATTCTACTCTTCTGTTGCAAACTCGGCTTGGCTCGACTCGAATTATTCCTCTCTCACACCATTAAGCTTAAAAAAGATGCCGGCTTTTACTCTTTATCGAATCACGTGTGATTTAAATCCTTTATTATTTGTAAGGCTTTTCCCATTCCTTGATTTTTTTTTAAACCAAATTGATTTATCTACACGTATAATACGGAGCAGGCGGCCAAGTCAACGGCCACGGCATTCCGTCGTACAATCAAGTACCCCACCCTGTATTGCCATCTGTTGACGGGATTCGCCTTCAAATTCGGGTTAGGACACTTTTCCAATTTCTTTGAACAGATGGCGCCACTTACCAAACCTGCCATGTCACCGTCTATTGACGGCCTTGGACTACAAGTTGGGGTTATAACACTTTTTCCAAAGTCTTTGAAGAGATGGCGCCACTTACCAGACCTGCTGCACCATTTTTTGGATCGTTTTTTGGTATTATTGTGGTACCAAAGTGGCCAACAAAGTTTTAGTCACGTGGGCTGTGCCATTGTCGGCGTTTGAGATTAAAAAAAAAAAAAAAGAAAGAAAAAAAAAACAACTCGTGTCTACTAAACCAGACAACTTTAAACCAAATGACGATTGGTTTTTAATTTCGAGGCCCCGTCGTAAATTGTCAGCCTGATACGATGGAAAGGCGCATTTATTTCCAAAATGTTCACTTCCAGAAACGAGTTGAATTTTTTTTAAGTGGGCGGCAACGATCGTTGCTTGCAACAATGTCGCCATGCACCGAGATGAATTGTTTCAACAGATTAACTTAAACATGGGGTTACTTGCTTACTGAATGCTGAATTTCTCAGGGCTTTTTTTAGCTTTCAGTCAAACATACGCATGCGACTTTTCAGGGGCTGCACCAAAGGAGAAATGTCACGGGGTGGCGTTTTCGTCGGGTAGGGGAGACGGTGCCAGGGCAAGTGTGTGTGGCGGGCAATGCGCGCTACCGAAGTAAATTGTTTCAAAGGATTAACTTAAACATGGGATACTTGCTTGCTTACTTACTTGCATTCTGAATGCTGGATTTCTCAGTGGTGGTTTTTTTTAGCCTTCAGTCAAACACACGCTAGTGACATTTCCGGGGCGGCTTTTCCGTGTATGGGGGGAAGGGGGCAGGAGTGTGGGGGATTGGGGGTTAGAGTAATTGTGGGGGAGAGGGCATATGTGAGCCATTCACATGTTCGATCTTTGGTTTGATAAATTTAAAACCAAAGACCAAACACCTGGAGGGGGGGGGGGTATGCAACATGCGCACGGGCACAACTAGTATTTATACAAAATTGTGTTTACTCATTTTTGAAGTCACAGTGCTACAACGTAACTGCTGTTGCCCTAAGTCAAGGTCAGCACAGCCAAGCTAGGACCGTTTTCAATTACTGCCAAATTTCCTCTTTCTGGTGCCAGTTATAAACAACCTGCAATATGGATCAATAAAATGGATCGTTACTTAGCCACAGCTGCCTGTTTGCCAAAAACCTGTGCACTGTTTTATTCAGATCATGCTAAAATGTTACTAACCAGTGCTATTAGCAATTTATGTTCAGCAATATTCAGTAGAATTTTATATCCGTTTTTATTTTGCTTCAATTTAGTCTTACTCCCCTATCCTTAACGCCGTATATGATGAATTCTGAAGGTAACAGTGTCACCATTTTGGTAGCCAATATTTGATTGTGTGCCCTCGCCCGCCCCTCAGCATCATCCCTGTTACATCTGGAAGAGCCTAAACTAATTTTTCACTGAGCTTAATTTTAAAGTAAAGCAAAATAAACCATCTCGAATTTAAAGTAAGAGTGACATTTTGTTTTGCTAAAAGCTGTACGTCATCGTTACTAATAGTGACACAAATTAAAATTTGAGATGAAACTTTTTTAATCTTTTATTATAGCCTAATTTTTACTTTCCTTCAAAATACTAATCTTTAAATTTTAGCCTAAATTATCACTTTTAATTTCGGGCACGATCAAGTGTAGTCATGTTCTTGAATGCTCAGTATTATATATGGAAAATCTTCCGTAATCTTCCATACATTTTCCGTACACATTAGGGTTATTTCAGAGTAATGAAATATCAGATTCGGAGATAATCGAGTGTAGTCATAGGAAAACACCTGGTAACTGCCATCCAGCATGTCAGAAGTGTAAGCCACGCAATTTTAAGCTGTGCCCATGTAGAATTTGAAATAAAAATTCGGAGGTTTAAATAACGTCGTTTATGAACATAGATGAAATCAGACCGGTAGAAAGACCTATGTAAATGATCGGCATCCCAGAATTCGTTGGAGAGTCGTTTCGAGCGTAAGTTTGAACTCGGCACGTCGTAATATCTCAACATCCCAAAACAGGTCTTATGTAATGACATAAGTTTGAACGAGTAGTTAGAAATGGAATCTAATGTTTCGGATCCGCTATTGATAGTGGAAAACAACCTTAACGTACCTTTTTTTTTTTACCTAGCAGTACGGTGTAAGCCGATTTTATTCTTAATTCAGTACCTTCTCTTATGGAGGAATTTCTTTCCAAAAGAATGAATACATGGAAGCTATCAATTTATTAAGGTGTTGTAGACTGTAAACGTTGCAATTGTGCCGGTAGTAAAGAAAATCCCGTTCTCCAAGCAGCACTGTGTCTCCATACAGGAATGCTTTGGTCTTGGGCAGAGCTTGCTCCCCTGGCTGCACGATTAGTCGGCACACTATCAAGGGACAAGACAGATGGTAGTTGCCAGACCGCTGAATCAAGATGGCAAAGTGGACCAATAGGAACTCAATTTTCCCAGGGAAACCGTTGCCACCATACAATTCATTGAAGAGGAGTTTTTCTTTTGCAATGTCGGAGCTGGTGCTCCGTACCTCAAGAAATTCGGAACTTGGGAGGAAGCAGATTTCTTGCCAGAGGAAATGGTAATGGAACTAGATTCTAGTCTAGTCAAATCATCAGTGATTATGTCTTCAAGAGGATGAGAAATTAGAGCAGTTGTACTTTCATGCCAGTATGCAGAAATTTATTCCAACTGCTTCTGCAGTGTTGAAATCCTTCATGGCATCACCTTTGGACTCGACAGAAGATGTATTATTGGAGGAACTAAAAAGTACATCATCGTTTCACACTGACTCATTAGTTCAATGGGGGAATCCGCATTTAATGTATCGAAAGACATGTTTAATAGGTAAACTCAGGTTGCTTCCAATTCACAGATGTGGACTTCTTTTCAACGGGAAATTGCTAGAATTTGCCGCGGACCTGAAAAACAAGAAGGCAGAACAAGCGCCCCATAAGCCAAGAGCCTCGGTCAACCTTCAGATGTTCTCAAAGTTGGGACCATAACATAAGAAGTCCTTTTGTGACACTTTTGTCAGGCTATTTTTCTGCAGGCTCCACAGGTGCTATCACCAGAAGCAAAATGGAAGAGAATCCGTCTACAACAAAGTGGCAGAATGTTCAAAAGATAGACGATCCTTTGTTAGAAGCAGAGGTGCAAAACTTGTGACACGGAAACATGCAGGGTTTTTACAGCCCAGTCCAAGTAATTCCCAAGCGGATTGGGAGAACAAGGCTCGTATTCAATTTATGTCACTTAAACGACAGTTGGAAACCCTGGCCGCCTCAGTCAGAAAATTGTTATGTCGAGGGAAACCTACAAGCTCGATCGATTTGGAAGATGCATGTCTCCACAGCCCTCTGTATCCGTCTTTTTCCTGTTTGTGTGGCTGGGTGCCTTATTTACCATTTCAAAGTACTTTCTTTTCGCCTCTATACAGTTCCCCATGTGTTCAAATCTGTTCTTTATCCGGTGTGGGGTCGTTTACGTCAACAACAGATAAAGGGCTCGGCTCATTGAACTGGCGAGGAATAGACGGAGAGAAACATGGTAGATTGGGTTAACGCATTAACGAGAAGTCGCGAGTCACTCCAAGCCAAATTTTCATCTTTTTGGGCTCAGAAATCAATCTGAGGAAATTCCTGGTAAAACGATCATCAGAAGGAGAGGCAAATTGGTTCTATCCTTAGAATCACCTTGTCAACGAGATTAAACCACGATCAGAGAGTTACGCAAAGTCAACGAAATACGGAGATGCCGTTCAATCCCCCACATTGGTTCCATAGAGAAGAGTGTGTAATGTATTATTTCAGGAAGAATTCACTATCCTTAAGGAACCTGCCCGTAGACGACCTGGATTGGTGGCTTCATTGTCCGAAAGTGGAGGTGGGGGTCTCGGTAAAGTTACCAGCGGTGCAGATGATGTTGTTCACGGGTGCGTCACACCAAGGATGAGACGCCCACATCGATTTGATGCAGTCATCCGCTAGTGTGGTCAGCAGGGGAAAGTGTCCTACACATAAACGTGCACAAACTTCCACAAGGTAGTGGGATTGATGTGGGCAACACCATGGCAGTAGCTTACATTCGGAGATGCAGGGGCACCCATTCAATGTCTTGAAGTGTTGGATCTGTTCAAAATCTATCTCAAACAAAACATCATTCTGCGACCCAAAATCATAGCAGGGAATTGGAATTAAACAGGATGGAAAGCCAAATGGGCTCAAGAAATGTTAAAATAAGTACGGATGCAAACCTATGTACAACTTACATTGGTTTGCATCCTTATTTATTTAAGGAAATTGGATCATGTTGGCTGATAAGCTCTCTACGTCGGACGCAATCCCGACAATGGAGTGGAACCTGGATCTGGGAGTTGGCAAGGCATTGTTCAGCATTGGGGAATGCTATTCGTAGACCTCTTTGCTGAACTTCGTATCTCCATTGCCACACGAGGTGGCATGGGCAATGAACAGCCTTGGCATATCCTGGGACTGGATGACAGCTGATGCATTCGCACCTTTCACAATCCTCCAAAAAGTACTGCAAAAAATCAGTGCCGTAGAGAATGTTAATTCTCATACGTACATCTTCACTTGTGGAAACTGGAGAAATTCGTCACAGCCTCAGGTTTTACTTCAGCGGTTGCAAATCATGTCGTTCAGTGCCAAAGGAAGTCTTATGTTGAAGGTGTATGAGTCGAAGCGGAAAAAATGGTTTACTTGATGCTAGGATGAGAGGGTTTTCCCATGTAACCTCTTTGTGATCAGGTTCCTAGAATATCTATTTCAGTCAGTAGTGTCAACGATGGCTATTAATGGGTATCATGCAGTAATAAATTCAGTACTTATCCTACCTAAACAAATAATAGATAGCAGAGTGTAATCATCTCGAAAATAATTCACGCTTTTGGTGTTTTACGACCAAGATGGCAAAAGCTGTTCTCTACCTGGAACCTATCCTTCCTATCTGGAATATCCTACGAAAAAAATGGCTTCCTTGGCTTCCTCTCTCTCAGAAGACATGCCTTCCTATTGGCGTTAGCAACAGCCACACGATCGAAGGAACTTGCTGCTTTCTCAAGAGACCCAGAATGCTTCAGAGTTTCCAAGGACTGGTCTAAAGTGTATTTGCATTTCTCTCCAGACTTTATGTTTTAAGCAATTTTAGTCCAATGGAATTCCAGTCCTAAAGTGGAACGCCACAGTGAAGAAAGGGTACGGTGTCCTATAAGAGTGCTTCGTGTCTATCTTGAAGTGATGAAACTGTTCAGAGGAAAGCCCGGGCAAAGGACCCTATTCTTCATAAAATTGTCTTAAAAAAACACGAAACTGATGGGACCCAAAACTCTCCAACAAATGTAACACAGTATTGTGGGGTAATCTGGAGGACGTATGTAAGATCTTTAGCTTCATAGTGTAAAAGGGTTCAAGAAATTCTAAAGAAGTGAAAGAAGTGAAGGAGCATTGTTGAATGGACAACAATGGTGGAGAGCCTGACTAAGCGCCTTTTTCTTTGATTATTGGGCGTTGCGCATTAAATTAAACGAATTTCAGCATAAAATTTAAAGGCAAGTATTTTAGTATGAGTAAACTAATTTTATCTTTAGACTTCCGTTATTGAAAAGATAATATAAAAGCAAGGTTAATATTCTTACTCTTGACGCTGATTATGAGTACCTGTGTCAGAATTACTGTCGTGCCGTGTAGATTATTAAATTAAATCTTGTATATCGCTATTTAGGTATTTTTTTAGTTGTATGTTATGAAACAAACTTAATTGTTTATCTTAGTAAGTCTTGTTAATAAGAGCTTCAGTATGTCGTACCATCGATAGCTAAGCTTGTTGCGAAAATATGGATATAAAATTTCTATTTTCTTCATATGTTGAAAAAAATTCCCGCCTTTTTTTCCTTTTTTTTTTTTCTGTTTTGAATGGTTGCGGCTGTACAGTACCATTTTGGTATACCACTCGGAACAGTTTTTTCCCCCGAGAAATCTTTTAACATTATTTGGTTAAAACCAATGGTTTTATTGAAGTTTGGTGTGCCGGGTGTATAACATTTTCAGCATATTTCTTGCGCGTTCTTTGTGTAACATATTTTTTTTAGCTTTCTTTTCTTTCTTCTTATAAAATAAAATTGTTGGTAATTGGTATGTGCAGTAACGCAAATGTTGGAACTGCGTTGCATAAATAATAGTGTACTTTTCTTTACTAGGCAAAATAATTTACTTTACTGAAGGATTTTAGCTTTTTTTCTCCTCTTGAAATTATTTTCTCCTTTATTTTAATGGATTTAACAACTTGTTTGTTTTCGTAGCTTTCTTTGTTTATATATGCAGACTAATTAATATCTGCTACGACTTTCTATTTGTGAGGAAATCCTTATCGTGTATGCCAGCCATAATAGGCATGTTATATTAATAGCCAGCTGTATCCTGCTTGGCCATGAGAAACTTGGGCACTGTGGCTGGAGTTAAGCGGCACTGCCACTAGAGGGCAGAGCTGTACGGGCGTGGGCCAGCATCTGCTATGCTTCCTTGCTCTTTGTTACGTCATGGGGTGGCACGACCTAGTTGCAACATCATCAATAAAAGAAACCACTCTTTTACCTCCACAAGAGTTTGGTTTGAAAACAAGCCAGACGAATAGTTGTTTCAACTACTGAAGTTGGTGCAAGCAAACTACTGTAAGTTTTAAAATGCTTTAACGTGTGGAAGTTGATGTATTGGTTTCCTGTTTACATTGGGTGCTGTGCTTTTGCCTGGAAGCGTCTTGGCTAATTCTAAAGAAACCCGACAGAGGGAGTTGCTTGTGAGTAGTGACCCATTGGCCTCTTAATAATGGGTTGTTGACTCTTTTGTAACCTTCATGTCCATCACTTGTTATTTTACACTGAAAAGATATTTGAGTTGCTGAAGTGAGCAACATGTTGTAAAATTGTGTGGCTGTCACGGTTGTATTCAAGAAAGACTTAATATGAAAAGTATTTATTAATGCAAGATTTTTAATTCCTTGCTAGTAGAATTGAATTACTGCTTCTGGGGTTTTCTTCTTCTTCACAAGGTGGTAAAGGTTAAAGTTGGTGGTTAAATTTTGTCGTTGCTTAATTCCTGTCCACGCCTTAAAAACCGGTTAGTTGCCCAGGTGACCTTTTCCTCTTTTAGACTTTTTTTCTGTTTGTGACCTGCGTCACAACTTCATATTGAGCTAAAAATACAACAGGCCTTTCATGAACTAAATCAAACTGAAGTTGTTTATGAAGTGTTTGGAATTGGGGTAGGTCTTAACAATTCACCAAAGAATTATATATTAGAATTTTTAGAATTCTACTGCATATTAGCTGCTAAAATTACAGACCTCTCGTAAAATAAATGTAACTAATGAAGTTTTCGTAATAGGTTTAAAAATTGACCGGGGAAATTTTTTTTTCTAAAATCGTGTGATCGTGACGCGGCCTACATATTAACTGCAGAAAGATAAATAAAATAATATAAACTATTCTAAAAATTCATTCTACAGTACAGTTAAACCATTGCAGGAGTGATGGTTAACTACCAACTGTCATGTTTACACCAAAATTAAGGTACTATTACTACTATTGTAATTATGGTATTATGTTGACCTTTTATTGGAAGATGTTGCCAGTATTAAAATGTGAGAATTGTTAAATTTCTAGCAAGCAATAAAAATGTTCAGTTTTATTGTATTGCTGTAGTAAGACCAACTGTTTGATAATTTTAGTTGGGAGTTAATCTTGGTTTTTCTCAGAAGTTGGTTTGATTTAAACCAAAAGGGTTTCATCAAACCAAAAGGGTTTAATCTCTCATAAGTTTAAATTTATTTCATTTAAACTTTCTTCAGTTATTTTGTGTAAGTCTAATTTAGATTAACATGAGAATTTCATAATTGTTTCATGGAGATAAAATATTGAATAAAATAAATTATATAAAAAAAGATTTGGTGCGTCATTATTTACTAAAGGCTATAGCTTGTATTTTCTGTGCACTCGATATGTCACATAAATCATTTGTTTTAAACGCAGTACTGTAACGTACCATCCATTTATTTTGTTAGGTAAGTTTATTCATTAAATTGTTCTTTTCAGTCTGTTTTGCTGTTTTTTCTCCAACCTAATTGTAAAAAGAATGTTGCAATTACCAGTTACAAAAATCTTAAATCCACATATTTAGCTCTTCATAAAAGAAAGTCCAGTCATTTCTACTTCAACTTTATGTATTCAGTTGTACATTATAAGGAAAAGATATTTGAAACACAAATAGTTGACTTATTTGACACTCGCTGAACTGTAGTGAACTGTGGCAGTTCTGCCCAGCTGATTCGAGAATCATCTCAACCTTGATAATGACGTTCTTAGAATAAAGGCTTGGCTGGCCGAGTGATAGTGTTGTTGGTCTTGTTAACATAGTAATCAGCGGAATGTTGGCATGCCTTGCTAGACGAGTTTGTATAAGCTCATTATCATGGGTTGATGTCCATTCAGATATTACGCTTTAAATATACTTTAGATGTTTATAGCACCACATCATTTCATTTTCCACTTGGAGTGTAGACACTTGTAATGTAAAACTTAAGTTGCCATACGTGTAGGTTGTGTTCTTGCGCCGATTCATTGAACTGTAAACTAGGTGGTTGTATGTGTTCCTGGCTTGTTGATTTATTCTGTGGGTTGAATAACTACCTACTACTATAATAATTCTTTCGCAGTTGCCATTTTCATTTCTGTATGTTAGCCAGTTTAGTTCTTGTCCTTTTTTAAATTTGTTTCTCGTTGAAACAATGAGTTTTGCTGCACATAACCACATAAAAGGGCAGCAGCTTGTTGTAAAGCAGGTGGCATTTACGTTTTATGAGATTGAATGTGTTGTGAGATTTGTTTGTTAAGGTGTCTTTTATATAATAATAATAATAATATTTAGTAATAACAATAATTGTATACGCACAGTAGAAATGAAATAGAGCATCTTCATTTTTGTCATGGAAAAGGGGTGAGCGGCCGGGAATGTCGAGGGTAATGTAGATTAGTAGTAATAATCGGTAACAACCTACAACAGACGACAACAAAGTAGGCAATGTGGCCACATGGCTTCCTACTAGATCATGAAAAGAAAGAACATGCCCATCATATCGCATTATTCCTGTATTTGGATGGGTTGTCACAATGGCTCTTACCCCGTACACACCATTGCCTATACTCCGACCTAAGAGATATTTATGTAGATAATTTGGGGGTCATGTGTAATATGTGGTGATGAAGTAGAAAAGCAAAATACATGACAGTGCTAGGTAAAATTGGCAGAAAATTCCACTGTGAACCAATACACATTGAGCATGACTGTTTAGGTCAACCCGTTTGGCTAATGACATTTTTATTTATTTTATTTTAGGCTGAACTGCTTGCCACTTGCCAAACAAATGTGAAGTGCCTTGAAGTAATCGAAAAACATTTGCAGCCAAATAACTCATGGGCTGCGGTTTCTGAAGGGGACGTCAGAAAACTGACAGGTGTGTAACAGCTGTGGTGTATAGAAAATATTTATTCTCATGTAAATTAGATGTATGCAAGGTGAGTACAGGCAGGTAAGTTTTCAAAGTGTTTTAAATTGTCACCAACTTCTATCCTTTTAAATTAGGTTTTAAAACAATTGGTTTGGTGGGTTGGGATGGGTTGAAAATTATACGTTTTCACTTTCCTCAAAATATTACCTTTAATTCTAGCTTAAAGGCACGTAAAACCTTCCAGCATGTCGTGCGACACGTTGAGAATAGCGTTTGCAACATTTACACAGGTTAGAGTTAATGTCCCAAAATCATCTTGCACGAAAGAGAAATAAGAAAATTACTTTTGGCAACATGTACATAGGCTTGAACTAACGTCGCAAAACTGAGTCATACAGGAAAGTCAACATGGATGGCTGCATGTACCTTTATATTTGCTTAATTTAATGCCCAATGCTAACTTAAAAGGGTGCCTCCCATGCTCCATGCCGTTATTGTCAGATCAACAATGCCCCGCATCACTTTTCGTTCTGGGACGATCTAGGTCAGATCATGTAGTGTTATGTGCGCTATTTTGTTCAAATTTGAAACACCTTTATGATGTCAGATTTGTCCTCTATTACTTCATGTTATCACTAAAACTCCTGGCGATCGTCACACTCTATGCAGGAAATGCTGCCTTTAATCCTGCCTGACTTGTTTACTCCACAGTGAAGAGGAAATCGTAGCTATTGTAGGGAAATGGAAATGCTCCGATGTACATCAGGAACAAAGCTTAAAATGGCTAACATCTGCTACCTGAATAAAAAGGGAATATATTTATGCTAGCTTATCTGAAATTTTACGTATCTGCTACCGTATCTCTCGACTTTGAAATGGGTCTTTCTGGTTCTTTGGTTATTTAGCTTTGCAAATCTCTTAAAAATGCATTAAGATCCTAAAACTGTACACATTTGGTGGCTTTCCTCTAATTTCCTCGTTTTTAACCAAGTGTGATTTTCATGCCAGAGCTTATTGGTTGTCGATGAATAAAATTTGTGTTTCCTGCATTTTCCTTTGTTCATCCTGTGCTTTGTGTTGTACATGCCGTGTTCTTCAGTTTTCTAAATATGGTAGTTTAGGTAATGACCGTTCAGGGGATATGGCTCTTAAATTTCCAAGGTCATCACGTTGTGCTCTTTTTTGGTGCACTCTTCTCACTGCTGTTAAAAATTTGATCAAATT
>JAHWFP010052705.1:136636-146658 GCA_023313725.1 Lithobius niger | reverse complement strand
ACAACAGTTTTGCTTTCCTCCAATTCTCTCCAAGGAGGACACCTGAGAGCCCTTGAATCTTTGGCCATTCTTCGTTTCAAGGGCATGAAAGTTCCACTCATGAACCTGACAGGAGCCTCCCATGTGTTAATGGAACATTCAGTTGATTCTGATGTGAAAGCCAAGCTTGACAAGCAGTGGGGCTTGAGAGCGTGATTGTATATAGATTAGTGGTTCTCTCACTCGCGCGTCATCTGCTTGACCATGTGACGTTCGTTTTCAAAGTTTAGTGCCTCGTTGTGTTCTGAAGATGGTGAACGGCCTGTTTTCACCGAAAATTCAAGGGAAAATATTTTTGATTTACTGAACTGTGTGGAGCTTAAAATTTTGGGGTAGGTGGTATTGTGTTATGCTTGCTGGTTCTTCCAGCTTCTACGTGATGTTGACATTAAGCCACTGTACACGGCGGTTGCCGATCTTTCGATTTTCCTTAGCTAAGCTCTGAAGGCAGCCGAGTTAAACTTCGACTTCTTAACTAAGAAAAATTGCCAAAATCCTCAACTCGTATTGAACTGTTCAATTCATTGAACTAAATGGTATTCTTATAACACCATGTAAGATATTGTCTTGACAACTAATTATGTTTGAGACCGAATACGTCCGTTTTTGTGAATGAAGACGTATCTTCTTCTTGTTGCACTGTCTTCGAGTACGCTTATTACAACAGCAGCTAAACTGTTTTTTACATACACAACACGACCTGGGAACACATGGGACTAAGGACCACTCTGGATATATGACTGGAGTGGAAGTGGTTAACAACGTCCCTTCATTTGTTCCAACATATTTGTGCAAATACCCAAGGGGCATAACAAGGAGATAATGTAAGAGTTGTTACTAGTGGAGCATTCGTATGAGTTACCTTCACCTTCCGTGGGTCTTTGTACAGAGCACGTCACAGTTCAGTAACGATTGTTTACTGCCGCTTTTACAGTGATGTAAGTGTTGGAGTCTGTTAATAAACAATACTTTGGAACCGAGTGAGGTACGGACATGATTAACTGCCCTCTTGGTTACAACACAACTCGAGTCCCAGATGTGAAGAGTGAGAGCCAGAGACAAGCTCAAGGCCATCTGAGAACCGAGCTGCTAAGCAAGAGGGGCTAGGCTAAGAAACGGAAATCAAAGAGGGAAAAACTCTACAGCTACAAATTTATTCTACATCACTCAAGTTAGAATAAAATACTAACGCTAAATGCAACAGAGCATGGAGATAAAAATTGAGAACTGCGTCAATCACATCAATAAATTTCAACTCACTGATTCATTAAGTCGTCCGGGTCGCGTAATAAGTCGTGGTTGTTCAGCGTTCTGCTGAAGAATTTGATCAGCATGACCAACTTCCAGCTCGATTGCAGAAATATTTCTTGCAAGATCCATTTTGTCCTCTTAATTTCAACCGGTTCCCAAACTTGTCAATTATTTGAAAGGGAGTACTCCCAAAAAGGTCAGTTTGTTCTTTCGTAACTGATGAACGATTACATGATCCCATCTTGCTCTCGGCCACAGAGGTCGAAAGTAAGATGCTGCCACGACTTGGTTGTTAAACATTGTTTTAACCAGGTCTCCTTGTGGTTCTCCCTTGTTAAGTTGGCGCACCACCCAGTCTTAAATCAGCTCTGCAACATCCGAATCCATGTTTGGCCACCACACTTTGGTCCTAAAGGCTTTTGTTTGGGATTCGCCCTGATGTCCCTCATGTGCAACTTGTGATGCTCGTTGTCTAAGAGAGGTGGACAAAAACCAAACGAGTTTCCCTGAGCAGCACATCGTGCTATGACAATTCCTCTTTCAATCTACTGTAAGTTATTGCTACTTCAGACCAATCCCCCGAATCTAAAGCATTCCTAACCAAATCAGTGTCCTTACTGGTAGCCAACTTAACAGCTAATAATGCCAAGGTTTTTGTAATAGCATGCTCAATCAGTAAATTAACATAAGCTTCACTATGAAGGCAAATAATCTGACATGGAGGTTCATGTTCTGAGAATAAGCCTGACATTGAGTCCGCTATGTTGTCTTTTCCTTTGACTTACTCAATTTTCATAATTGTGGCATTGTAGTCTGAGGTTCCATCGTTCCATATACGCGGTAGGGCGTGACTTTGGTGAATACAGCACCAACAACGGCTTGTGATAATGTAAAAAATTTTAATTTCTTTCCTATTAGGTAAAGTGTGAACTTCTCACATCCCCTAATTACTGATAAGGCCTCTGCCTCGAGCTATGAATGCCGGCATTCCGTAGGAGTTGGTGCCTTGCTAGCGAAAGCTGCTGTTTTGATACGGTTGTGCTCATCTGGCACCGCCTACGCCTTCCGGGCTCCGTTAACGTACAAATGGGTTTCTCTGTCCTTAAAAAAAAATACACGAGCTGTGTCTGCCTTGCTAATTCAACTTAAAGTGTGAGGAAGGCACATTGTGCATTATTGTGTACTGCCACTTAGTTGCTTTGCAAACTAAATCTCGCAATGGCTTGGTCATGTTGGCTACGTTTGGCGAAAAACGAGAGCAGAAATTAATCAAACCTTAAAAACTTCTAACCTAATGCACGTTTTGCGGTTCTGTGAGCTGATTCAGGGGTTCAATACGCGACTTGTCCAATGTAATGCCAATTGGTGAAATCTCTAATCTCAGAGCACCTGCTCACAAAGCTACGGAAAATTTCGGGCGCTACAGTAATGACAAAAATCAGCCTTGTGAATCGATAAAACACCTGATTGCACTACAAATGCTGTTAGCTCTAGTGCCTTTGAAGGTAACTCAACTTGATGGAAGCCCTCTGAAAAGCCCTCGTGAAGACATTTGTATCACCTATTTCATCCAAGATGTCGTCTACTGTGGGTATGGGAAATTTATGCTTGACTAAAGCTGGGCTGACCTCTCATACATTTAAACACAATCTAAGTGACCCATTTTTTTTTACCGGTGTTACTCAGGATAACCAAGGTGTGGGGCCGTCTACTTTTTCAATACCCCCCATGCTTTGCAAGTGCTTTACTTGTAACTCTACGTTACCTCTAAGGTGAACGGCATACTCTATACTGGTAATGTTTTTGAGTCGCATCGGTGTTAGTTCTAAATCAATTTGAACTCCCTTTAGTTTTCCAAGCCCGAAAACAATTTTTTTTTTTTGCAACATTTTTTCGATTTCAGTTACTGTATCGCCTGTTCTAAAAATGTAATCAACCCCAAAGCTACTGCATCGCCTTTGCCAAATAAACATGGCTGCTCACTATTTATGACAACAAACTTATATTTGTCAATTAATTTTATCAACTACTATGGGAAGAACAACTTTACCTTTTAAGTCCAATGATTTCTACGCACCATACATGAAGGCAGGCATGCTCATCGGAATACGGATGTCATTTCCGCCACCATTTATGTTATTCCATACTTTGAATGTAACCATGTCAACCATGGGTACCAGATGACTTGATATCAGTTTGTTGTCGTAAGCCTAGTGGTCGCAACTATGAATGTGTAGTCATCACTGTCTGAACTTGCTTGGTTATCTGGTTGTTCGCAGTTTCTGGTTGAACATACTTGAATTTTTCTTTTCAGTTTTGTGTGTGTACATTACTGTAATGCCTTCTGGGTTTGTGGTCTTGTGCTGAGCGGCGGATTTACACACCTTAGCAAAGTCTTTCTTTGTTGCACTTTCTGCAAAATTTTCCTTTTGTAATGGCGCCTTCTGAGCTACCGTGGCAACTCTTAGACACATCTTGCATATTTTCTCCCGAGTCCAGCTCTCTGCTGTCAGTTGTTTTGATGTCTGGCAAAATTCAAACTTTCGTGATGGGAGGTCATATTTTTCCTTCCATTAGCGCGACCTGGCTATCTGCATTTCCTTGATTTCGAGCTAAGGCAATTCCAACTTCAAAATCATCTCGTAGAAAACGACATAATTTGGTACTGCTGCAATATTTGGCGTTTTTGATCCACAATATTTGACCCAGCCCAGTCCCTCAATCGCACAAAAGAGCCTGGTATTGCAGCCTCGTAATATGTTCATACATTCATATTGTGGTGCTTAAGTCTATTTCAGATGTTTTATATGTTTTAGTTGGGTTACCTCCCCTCCTCCCATAAGAATGAGAAGGCTGTTCTTCTCTGTATCACTCGTTAACTCCTGTGGCTGCAACATGCAGGTCAAATTTGTCTTTCCACAACTCCCAGCGATTGTTTTCGTTTTCACTTTTTATAGGGAATTTGGCTAAGACTGGAATAAGGCTTGGGCACACATCTTTGTCGCCAATTTGTAGGATTTTGATATAAGTTGTACTTAGAATTTTAGTGAGGTAGGAGCATGAACATTTAACTGCCCCCTTGGTTACTACACAACGTGAGTCCCTGATGCGAAGAGCGGGATACAGAGATAAGCTCAAGGCCATCTGAGAGCCGATCCTAGTAAGAGAGGCTAGGGTAGGGGATGGAAAGCAAGGAGAGGGAACCTAATAGTTTAAAACCAATACTTGAATTTACTATTGTCCATTACACACATAAGTGACCAACCTGGGGGAAAAAACCATACCAAACAACATAGTTATTACCATGGGACCAGTGACGCTGTCGGGACTGAATTGTTTGGGTGCCCGCGAAGGGCACATCTGGAAACAGATTGGGTCAAGGACACATTTTTCAAGGCAGCCGCATTAGGCACATTCATTCCGTTTAATTCAACCTGAACAACGTAAGCTTCAGTCCAGTCCAGCTTTTTTTGTAAAATATGCCCCATATACTCACAAAATAAATTGGCTATGTTTAATACAAAGTTGCTATACAATTTGTTTATTATTTTATTTTGCAAAAAGGATGAATGTTTAACCTAAAAGACATGGTCATTTATGTTTTAGTTAATATAAGTGTTGAGGCCGGATGTTGTACCTATTCATTAGGCCTATTTTGTACACCACCATATGTACAGTAGGTAAGAACATCTTATAGAATTTGTATTGGCTTGATTGTTGGACTTGGCATCTGGTAAACAGACTAAGGCATCGATAAATATATACAAGCTGTCGTGAAACTTGGTTGAAAATTTATCTAATAGCCAATTTATCAAACGTCTGGAGTGGTTCCCAGGCTCCACTATAAAAAACTGATTGCTTGATGAAACCAGTCATAAATACCTTTGTGTATAGGGAATGGTTTTCAGGAGATCATCTGCACTCTGATGCTAATACTTATTCATTATTCTTACAAAGTCTACTACACGTCATGTGCAAGTAGGCCTTTGCTTTATTTTAATTTGTTTTATGTAGGCTAGTGTTAATGGTAAATCTTTGTACTGGAAGGCCTCAGGTAGAGTTGATAAGTTAGTGCATGACAAAAAATCTCCATAAAACAAACCATTGGGTTAATTGTTCTAGTTCTGTTTATGCAAAGTACAGTATAACCTCGTTAATAAGAACTCGGATAACAAGAATTCCCGCTTAATAAGAACTTTTTTCAAGATTTTGGTTGGTCAGCTACTCAGTCAGCACTAAATATATATGGCTATAACGAACTCTGTTAATACGAAAGTACGGATAAGACGAACACCTATTTACAATTGTAGCTTATTTTTACGAATTTGCTGTTCGTAACGGTTTCTTTTGCCTCCCTTTTGAATTTCGTTTCGTTTCACGCAAAACATCAATCGCTAGTTGACTCCATCTTGGGAAGTTATAAGAGTTTTGTCCGTTTGCGCAAACGCGAAGGTCAAGGACGAATGAAAAGAAAATACCGTATACCGGTAGGCTACATTTTTTAAAGTTGCAGTCCAATTTCTCTTGTCCATTTAATAAGAACTACGGTTAATAAGAACATTTGTATCAGTTTCCTTAAAGTTCGTATTAAAGAGGTTTTACTGTACAAACTTTTGGAAAAACTTCCTGACATTGAAGTTAGTTTCCATACTTACAAGGCCCGTGATAATAAACACTCAGTTTTTTTTTTTAAGTATAAGCACTGAGCTTTATATGTTTACTTCATGACTCCCAACTGGGAATGAGGTGTATCAGTCATTTTCACTTTCTCGAAAACACTTCCCTTTAGTATTACCTTATTTTCCATTTGATAATTCTCATTGTCCAAAATAAACCTTGATGTCTTGCTACGCATGGCGTCACACCATTGCCAACGGTGCTGCAGTACTCGTCATACTTTTCGTTTTAGCTAAACTAATTGGTTCAGGCTTTACAGATTGAGCTTTTGTTTCAAAATGATAGAAACTTGAACTATGGTTGAACCGGGCAGTTTTCCTTGGTCTTCAGGACGCAGTCAAAATCTATTCTGCTCACATGGTGCCCACGGACTTGTGGTTGGTCTTGAAATGCGCGGGGGACGCGACCTACTCTGACACTTAGTTTTGTGATAACCACACTGCTGGTTTTGAATTTATTAGCAAATAACCAGGTGGCCAAAACACTTCTGGAAATGCCGACATATGAGGTGACATCTAGTAATTTTACAATTTTAATGCGACCGCTGTTGTGCCCAATCTCTTTCTAGTCGAGCGGCCTTACCAGTTCTAACATAACATAAAATGACAAAAGTGACACTAAACAAAGAACGGACATCGAGCCTGGTTTTGCAGGCATTCAAGCTTGGCGCTCCACAGGAGTGTTTGTAGAAGGAACTACAAAGCAGAATGCAAGCATCATTATCATTACAAACTTACGGTCGGTCAGTTTGTCTGCCTTCTCCTCCGGAAATAGGAAGGGTAGAAATGTGAGAACGGCGTCGAAAGACAGGAAAATAATCCAATATCTTTTAGCCTTATTTTTGTAGTTGCAGGTAAAAGTTTTCCCCTCAAAAAAAGCGAAAAAGCCCTTTGAACCATTGTTGAAAACGAATTTTTCGAAGTTGATTGTTAGGTTCGGAATATCTTATTTTCCTGCTGAGAGGATGGTTCACAATTGTTGCGCCACGTAAGCAGCGCGTGGTCCAGTAGTGTTTTCAGTGAGATTATGGCTGGCAATCCAAATATCCGTTACTCAAGAATGAGGCAAGTGCAGCTCAATGTTTGGACGACTGTTGGAGTGGCATTTTTGGTATTTGAAATTCAAACTACCCATTTGAACGTAAATTTAACTGAAATTCCGTAAAGATACAAAAAGATTAAATACTAAACGCTAAATAAGGCCTACTTAAACAAAGTATATTAGTAACAGAAAAGGGTGTCGGAAAGATTTTTATGTTTGCATTTTGTAAAACATCAATATTCAATCAGTAGTGTGCACTTTGCGCCATTTGCTCAGCAGTAGTCTACTTTAATAGTGGTAAACACAAATGGTATATGGGTACAATTTCGTGTTGCATGTAGGCCTGACTTGCAATAAAAGTGCACGAAATGGTTTGTTAACTCTGACAACAACAAACCTTTTGACTTAATCTTTGTTTAAAGATGCGTTGTTGTCTTTTGATGTTTTACAACTACTTCTCCACTGGGGATAGGGAGAACTGAATTAATGCACAAAAACACTAAACCACACAAAGTAGGACGTAAAGTAAACATTCTTAAAATAAAGTGAAACAAGAAAACCTATTATGTGGGTGGTATAAGAATTTATAGAGGCTTGGTGGTACTAACACAAATAGGCGATGTGAGATTCCTGGTATTTGGCTGTGGCATTGCTTCTACTGTGCAGCTTACGCAGCACAATTTAGTTAAATAAGAAAAATTATCTGTTTACATCAGGGACATGTTGCAAAATTAGTAAGACGACTCACTAACATAAACAAAGATAAGTGAAAGCGTAAGCACAAGTTATTGTTTGTTTATGAACCGAAACCTTACGAAAAACGCGCAGTACAATTATCACTATCGTCTAATTAACTGACTAATCGGTTTTTTTTGTATAAGATTTGCAAAAGAATGTCCTCGAGCGATGTGAGACAACGCCAAATGAGCGAGCGACTCGGCTATAGGGTTTATGAAGTTTGTGGGGGTTATCTCTAGTTGACCGCCTGGGTTTCACAAACAACTTGTCCTTGGGGAGCCTATCAATGTGATTCAACAGTTTTAAGGTTTGTGAAATACTGCATCACCTTGATGCCTGCAGGTTTCAAGATCTGCAAGTTCATCAGGTGCAAGCGCTCTTGATAGAGGTTACATAGGCTTGGGAGCCAGTTTGGTGGTCCCACGTCATTGGATAGCTCTGAGAACAATCTTGTTTTTGACCAATTAAGGGCCCAAGCCTATACACAGAAATCAAAGAGGGGCAGACTAATCTAATGTGCAGCATACCCATGATATGAACATTAAGGAAGGAAAAGTTTTGTTACGGAGCCAAGCATAAAGCGGGTGCCATCAGTAGAGATAGTACATTGGCAGTGGTTCGTAAAAATGCTTGCATTCCACTGTAGAATTTCCTCCATGAATACCATTAGCTGTCAGTTTGCTAGCAAGGATGGAGTGGTTCAGTGTCAGACAGATTTATAATGTCTGAAAGTATGACATCACAGGAAATTTGGTTGTCAGTACTTTCTCTCCAGTAATCAAGGGATTAAAGTTTGGTTGTCTTTACTGCGCATTTTTAGGCAATTTTTGGGCAACTCTTGAAACATCTTCAATGACCAAATAAGAAATGTATTCGTCTGAGTGTCTCACCTATAGAATGGTATTGTAAATACTTTTCAATCATCTTACATTATAAACCAAAGTCGCATAGCAGAAATGAAGCAACGACGACCCCTACAATGAAAACGGGCAAGTGTGTCAATTATTTGGCTAGAAGGTGAAACTGGTACGTTGCTGCCAAAGCGAAACTGGGAGTGAGGAGGAGGGCCTGAACGAGGGGGCTTGCCCTTCCCAAGACTTGAGATAACAGTAAAACTGAGCAGTTGCTAAACCTTAGATTTTTTTCCCCACTGACGTCAGAGGGCCTCTCTTTCGTCTCAAGTAGGGTAATGTTGATTTGATTACAAGGTTCTCAACAACCTAAATTTGCTCTCCAAGTACAGTGTTTCTTCTCTTCCTCCCCCCGAAAGTGCTAAATTTTATCTACATCGAAGTTGAACAAATAAGTAAAGATTTTACTACCATTAAAATAATTTCTCAAATTAAGCTTCTTAGAAACGTGAAATATCACTGAAATTGTTTAAAAAAAAACATTAGCTTTCGGATAAGTTTTAATTTTTCTGCCCTTTCCAGACAAAATTCCTGGATGTGCCACTGCGCATAACCTAAAAAGCACCACTTCAGTTATTTTATTTGTGTTTCTTCTGAAGTGAAATACGCAATTTCAAAGTTCGTTTCACTGTTTAAGTTAATTGCTGCTAATTTTTTAATGACTTAACCTATTGGCAACAACGTTTTTTTTCACGCGTTTTATGGAGATTTGCAGGTTTTACTATTTTGGCCATGCTGAAGGTTGGTTTGATTCGAGCTTGGCGCTCGCGACCACTAACCTCTACGGTGAGAGTTGGGTGCATGTTGGCGGTGGCATTGTTTATTTTCAATTTCGCATCAAGGAGCATTGAGTTTTTGGGTGAACGAGATGGCTGATCGTGGGGTAGCTTGGAGATTCGTGAGGGCGACATTCCCCGTTTTTAAGGTGTTTAATGGTAACAGATTCTAAGCCCTCAAGTACCTGTCGTTGCTGGGGTTGAAGGAGAATAGGATGGTGGTTCCATACCAGTTGATAATGGTGTTAGTGTCTTCGTGGTGGACTGCTATTCCATTATCGTCGTCTCGTGTTCCTATGGACATGATATGGTCCAGGAGACGAACATTTACTCCTCTTCTCATCTCACGTATGTAGACGGCTGGGCATTCACCAGATGGAACTTAATAAATGGCCGTTTCGGTTTTAGGGCAAAGAGGGGCCAGAAGTTTTCATGCCATTTTGTGGAAATCTTCTGCCCCCTTTGTGCCCTAAAACCAAAACTGCCGTCTATCAGGATTCATGTGGAGAATGCCCGACCGTCTACATAGGTGAAATTTCGTTGAAGTTCGTACTGTGGAACATGATGAAATTCCGAAAAAGTCAATTCA
>JAHWFP010052705.1:113587-133636 GCA_023313725.1 Lithobius niger | reverse complement strand
AAAGGCATTGTGTTTTTGCTAGACTGAATCCACATCACCCTCGTCACAATGATCGATCGTTAGGCCTAATATTTCCGAAGTTTCCGTGATTACAAATGCTCCCGTGAATCGTGTTGGATAAAGTTGATTTTGTTAAATGTATGAAGCTTTTATTTAATTTTGACACAGAAATTCCATGATTAAGTGGATGAAACGTTGATTTCGTTAAAACTTTAGTTAAATTTGCCACTGAAAATCGATTATTTTTAAGGGGTGGGCGTCAACAACAGTTTATTACGATTTTTGACCTTCAAGCATTTTAGGGGGCTGGGCGTTAGCATTAACTGGGCGTTTAATACGCGATTTATGGTACAGGTTAAATTCCGTTACAACGAAGTTCATGGGGGTGCACAAAAAAATTCGTTGTACTGAAATTTCGTTATACTGAAATTCCCTCCTAAAAAATGTCAATTTTTTTTTTAATTCACCTAAAAATTCTTAAAAGTTATAGTATTGCTGGACTTAGTAATAAGCTATCATTGAACAGAATACACTATTGTGCAGTATACTTAACTGTCGTTTATCGTTAAAATTTTAGTTTACTGTAATAAGAATTCTAGGCGTAATAAACCAGCCATACGGCATGCACGGGAGAAATAACGGGAAAAACCTGCATTGTTTATCGAATGACCTTTTTTTCTATTTTCACGATAGCTAATCAGTAAAGGAACTGAATACGATTAAAATATTTCGTTGATAATAATAATTTACTGTATAACACTAAAATGGTAAATTAGGCCAAGGCTACCATAAAAAATAATTCGACACTGTGAACGAAGTGTGTTGATATTCCGGTAAAGATCAGTCTGCAGGCAGTAAATCTTGCTGTAACCCTAATAATTATAAATGGTTTTAATACCTTAGTTAGTATTTTTGTTGGTGGTGTCGTCAAAACTGACGTGAAATTGCTTTTGTTTGATGAAAACAGCGCTTGGTTTAAGCGATCACGACGTATTAACATGCAAACATTCGGCCGCCATCTTGTTAGTTTGTTACCTGCTGGGAATCCCGGGGAAATCCCCTTTCTGCTGCCAGTGACGTCACGACATTATTCCTCCAATAAACAGTTCCGTTTCAAAACCCTTTGGCGCGCCTCCTTTCGTATCGCGAGCTCCGGTTGGTTGATTCGTGGCATGCGACTGTTGAACACGAAAGGGCCAGTCATTATATGACGTCACGCAAAGCGAGTCAAGGTCGTTGCCGTCGGAAGTAGTGTACACGCGTCCTTTGTGAACGGCCGACTACGAGCCCGCGATAGCCTTTGGAAATGCTATCGACGATCGTCAAAATTTGAGGATATAAAACAACTCTAAAACTATTTTTGGTTCCGCGTTTCCAGGGATGGTAATTACTTTCATTGCGGGCGTTCGTTGTAATGTAACATTAGTAAACAACTACGGACTTAAAAAATACGTTCGTTGTACTGGTTTTTTCGTAATAACGAATTTCGTTGTAATGAGATCTATTTAATACTGCTAGTGTAAGCAATTCGCCGGGACCATCGCATTTTTTCGTTGCACTGAAATTTTCGTTATAACGGACTTCGTTAAAACGGAATTTGACCTGTACTTACTAAAATGAAACTGCTCGTTTCTGCCTTGTTTAACACAATGTTCACAACAGAGATGGATGCTGGACTTAAGTGACAAATAATGTGGTCGAGTTGCTGTAAGGGTGGGATGTGGGTGGCAAAGTAGAGCGAATATTTTATTTTGTACAGTTCGTGAGAGGCTAACACTGTTTTAACATTTAATATTATCAATCCGTTTATTTAGTTGAGATCTCCCATCACATGGCCTTTTCATAGTGGAAATTTATTCCTTCATACTTGCGACTGCAAAGCTGCCATTCTTAACGAAACCATCAACACCACTAAAATTGTGTTGAGAACATATTTTCCCAACTTACGTCTGGACTGTGATTGTTATCAACTTACTCGTTTTTCTGAGGTTAACAGACTACTCACCTGGGAATCATGTCGTGTCACGCATATAAGTTGTAATTGTACCATTTTCACTTAACAAATAATCCTTTCTGCAGCTTACTGTATGCATGTGTATTTTAAATTGTCACATATAAGCCTTTATGACGTAAAGGCTCGCCTCATGTGCTTTTGGTACTAATACTGAAGCATAATCAGGGTGACTATGTTTCTGCTGCAGCATGACTTTTCTGCAACAAATGTACGTAAATTCTGCTCTTAACGTGTTGGTTACATGTTTGTTTTGCTGTTTTGTGTCGTGCATGTTACAAGGAAAAGTGAGAGTAAATGACAAACAAAGGATTTTGGTTGTAGATCCGATTCCGATTGTTATTTAAAACCACACACTACATTGTTGCATGGGGATGGTTTTACTGCTTTTACTTTCATAACCTACTGTTTGATGATAAATAACAGCCCCGACCTCTGCTCCCAATACATGAGATAAGGAACATGCTGCAGTTTCAGAATGTGACGAGAGGTTGTTGGAGTGTGTCGTAGAATGATACCTAGATCCAACTGATCACTAAGCTGCACCATTGACGAGTTTAATTCCGTTATTACTGAGGTCATTATTGCTTGTAATCCTCCATTTTCCTATGGTGAAGAAAAAAGGAAAGATAGATTGTTGGACAGTGTGTCGATGCCCTTTTGTCCTAAATTCAAGTAAATTGTGGATGATTTTGCCCGTTATGCAATTGCGTCATATTCAGTAACACTCTGTACAAATGTTCTTGGATCGTTTTGTAGACGCAGTTCATATAGTGCTTTCAAGTGTTACACGACGGCTCAGTAACTTGTGAGCATTCTTTGCCATCTTCCTTGAGTCTTTGGCGACATATGACAAGTTATGTTCGGGTTGGGGCAAGATCTCCCTACTCGATAGCTGATCCAATGTTCGAAACTTTTTATTAGTTTCATGGTTGATGTAAAATGTCGATCGTCTCTTGTGATTGTAGTTCAGATAAAACATCCATAAAGTCGTTGACGTCTGCTACAATTTCAAAAGTTTTCATGTCGGTATGGAACAAATGTAATTACAACACCATAATTTATTTTCACATTCACTTTAATTGAATAAAAAACAAAAATGATGCCGGCGCACTATTACGCCATACAAAAAAATTTAGGTTCTCAGGCCCCTGCCTAGTGACTTTATTTGCACAAAATTAATAAAGGTGACCCACAAAAGGTTAATAAAATAGAAATTTCTAAGAGATGTGTTATTTATTTGCACATATGTTATCCAGCAAGCATCAGATTAAGTTGTAGTTTGAAATAGTTAAGGAAATTTACTACCACAATCTGAGCAGAAAGGAAACATTTTTAGATGCTAGGTTACTTAAAAAAAAAAAAAAAAAAACCTGATCACCAGGTGACTTTTGGACGTATAAGAAATACCTTGAACCAAAACAGCTTGTTTCCGTGGCCTTACTAATGACATTATTTTGGTGCCGTTAGCGACCTTTCTATTTTTAAGACGAAATGCCAGAAAATCATTTTAAGTCATACTGTCTTGAGGGTGAAACACTATTAGAATTAGTCCCTACTTCACGAGCAGTAAAGATTTAGTTTACTCTGAAAACTACGAACATAGCTACATGAAATGATATGTGGAACGTTTCTATGAACACACACTCAGATGCGCTGAGCAATAAACTGTTCGGCTTTGTCTCACATCCTTTCCACTGTCTAAATGTATTGTATCCAGTGCATTCTCGAAAATGTGCACAAGACATAAATTTACTCCTTGCCCAGGACACACCTGCAAACATCCTAGTTCTCTGGTTTTTGACTTTTGCAAACATAAAGCACTAACATACCTAGGTGACCGTTCAAGTCGATGCCTCTTGGTCATGCCCGCTATGTGATTTTAGGCTTAACGTCTGCCACGATCTTCTACGTAAATGTGAGTTGAAGTCCACCGAAAACGGCAGTGTTTTCACCTTGCATTGGATCCAATTGTTCGAAAGCGCCAATTTGTAAGGTCAACTTTCCACCTTACCAGCTCTTGGTAAACTCAGAGAATGCTTCATCTTTACTCCTTCAAGCCACATGTCTTAACACGACCAATGCTACCTGAAAAATGATTACTAGCACATTGCGCACCTGCGCAGCAGAGTGCTTACTGCAAGGCAAGTGCCAATGACGTGGCAACGTCCAGCGACAATTGGACGATTTGGAAGAATTCTTACGTAAAGATCCTGCGTTCCAATTTTCCGTCGAAAACAGAACACTGTGTGTAAGATCGATCAAGTCTTTGTCTTCTAATGATAACACCAAATACTGACTTTCAAAGAAGTAAACGAGTATTTAATCTAGTGTAGAATGTCTTTAACCTCAAGCTTGTATAGTTTCCTGTTATTACCTAGGCACAAGTCAAAGCAGTGATGAAGACGGTTTGATTGAGTCCACTAACAAATGGCCTTTGTATAGCACCTGGCTATTGCAGCAGGGCCAGCGTGTTGTGCCTAGACAAAAAAATTTGCGTGCCATCCTGAATTGAACCTGAATCTCGAGATTACATGTTCGTTGCTCAGACCTATAAGTTACTGTGACCACAAAATAGTACAAATTTGTTCCATTTTCCAATTGCTTTGTACTTAATATTTGGTCAAGAAGATTTTTGGCATATTTAGAAACAAGTGTCAAAGGCTGAATATGGTAATCAATGGCAGTCGTTACACTTGCAGCCTTTTCTTAACCCTATACCGTGTAGGCCACCCAATTGTCCTCTACCACTACTCAGTCAAACATCAGAACAAGCTTTGTGAATGGCCCACAAGGACTCTTGAGCAAAGCCTACAAGTACTGCCCAGTGGTTAGCATTGTCTCGAGACCTAGAGAATGCCAGTTCGAATCCGACGACTTGTGTCTGTTAGTGACTGAGGTTGGCGCTAATGACCAAGCTGTCGACGCGCCATTAAGCCTCATCCCCCCCCCCCCCCTCAAACCGGCATTATTTTGGTCTGGAGACGATGCTAACCACTGGGCTGTACTTACACATATGGGAAATAACATGGGTCTTGGGTTCCAACTGTCTCCCTCTATCTCCGTCTGTCTTCCCCTTTTTTATTTGTTTTTTTTTTTTAGCTCAATGTGCTTGCTGTGTGACTCGGGTGGGGATAAAGGTTTTAACGAGTCCTTGCCTGTTTCGGTGTTATTCTCTTCCAAAGTCCACATCTACAATGTTACAAAGTGTAAAATATTCGAGGACTGATTATGGCGATTTAGGTCAACTCACAGGACAGAGCATTGGTATGTAATCCTAAAATCTACATCACCTTGACAGTCGCACGCAGTGACTTTCGTACTTCAACAGGCATGCATTTTTACTTATCGATCTCTTAATGAACTTGGGGAATTTCTACCCAGACATACCTGCTCCTGGTAAAGATAGCAAGTTAGATGAAGAACTTGAAACAACAGCAATGTCCTTCATAGCTCCAGGCAGAAACCAAGCAGTACTGAAGGTTTTACCTAGACTGAGACTTGAATCAGGTGGTCCCACCATTTGTTTATTAACCACACAAGCCTATTTCAGCCGAGTTCCTGGGTGGGGATGAACTTGCTTTTGTGTATTACTCCTCGCTACAGCAGGTGTGAATCTGTTTATCCAAGTAATAATGTGTGTTAGAGGATGCACAATTCCTACCAATCCTATACCTGAAAAGGTCAAAAGTATAAAACATGCTTCTAACCGCGGACACTCGTCTGTTAACTAACGCCAGTTCCATCTGAACTGGTAGTTGAGCTCACCTGTAGAGTGAAAGTGTTACAGATAACAAGCACGGTTTCAATTAAAATGTGAAATGGTTTGTTAAATATTTCCGGATACAGGGAAAAGTCTAACTTATCCAGTCGTTTTATTGTTTGCTGTTTGAATCGATTTTTAAGATTTGCAGCATATATAAATAACGTTATCGACAAGTCCTCAATTATCCAAACTAATTGGGCCCAATAATATTCTCGGCGCCAGTTCATTCAACATTGTTAGAATCCTACTTTACCGAAGCAATGCTAAGATGCGTTGAACTTCCTGGCACGCTCGAGAATGGTGTTGAGTTAGGAGGCGATAAACACAATTTCGACCTCATTCGGCCTTGGTTAAATAAACGCTATGCTTTCCTTGCTTCATGATCGTTTCACCGCTGCTTCTTGCCACAAGGGGGTTAGCTTGGACCGATCACAGCAAAAGTGATTAAATTTCACACATATTTATTTAATAAAAACCTATACAGTGTAATTTTAACATACGTTATCGACAAAAGTAATTGTAATCACTCGCTTGACAACCATGCACAAGAGGTTGCAACCCAGAACAAGAGATGGAATATTCCGTTTTATATTAATGTGCACACTTGTAACCCTATGGGCTGCCTTTTATGCCACTCCTGGTGTTAAAGCCTGAAGATGCATCATTTTCTCATATGGGTATGGAAAGGATTGTTACGTCTTGTGCATTAGCAGATTACAGGGAGTGAATTTATAGTTAATTACTAATCTCATCTTGGAATGTGTTAGCTGAGCTAAACCAGTTAATGCACTTGTATATGTGGCTGATGTCGCTTCAGTAACTAAACTCTTAACGATTTGCAATCAAGTCCTCTTCAGTTCAGAGTACCTACCCAAACTGGTACAGCTGTAAGAGGGGGGTCCATATGCCCACAACTAGCTTTGTGAGGGGCCCCAATTAGTGAGCCATCACAGCCTCCTCAGCATCATCTCCAAACCAAAGGAATGCTGGTTAGAAGCCCAAGATCGACCTGCCCAAAAAAAAAAAAAGTACGTCAAAAGTGTAACGTTTGGTTTACAACTTAACAAAATTCAATTGACAAGTCAAAAAATTTGGAGTAAATTGCAGCAATATTGCAAGTGTTAATCCTGTCCCAAAGAGTTATATAAAGTTGCAAAATGTTGCCTATTCAACTGGACTTTTCACTCGGCTTCTTAATGCTGCCTTCACACCTTGCCTTTTTTTTTTGGCTTTGGCTGTAAATAAACAGTTTGATTGCTGTACTTAATGGACAGTACTCGCTTGGCCATTTTTATTTTTTATCAAATTTCCTAGATGCATTACTGGATGTAGTTTTTGAAGAAATCATGTAATAATTATTATGAGGGCCACGTGCCCAATTTCAGTGTTAAAAGTGGCGCACCTCTTTATTTTTGTCTAATCTTCTCGCAGTCCCTCCGCGTTTAAGCACTTCCCGCCACTGTCGGAAAGCCTTGCGGGAACTAGATTCTAAATCACCTGACTCATTGTTGTCAACTGCATCGCCGGTTTACATCCAAGCACATGGACCAGCAAATTATGGTTTCGACATGCATCAAACGCACACGAAAAAAGCAAATACAGCACAGAATCAGGAAAGAAATTGCCAAAGTGGAACGTGATCGAAACTGCGAATTACCGCTAAAATTTTTGTTTTCTTTCCGCAAAACGACCACCATGCGTGACTTAAACTGAAAAGACCACAGCATACCTTTTGTTCAATAATTATACAGATCGAAGCTTTTCTGAATGGTTTCTCACAAGCAACCACACATCTATACAGTATATCTCACTTAGAGGACGCTGCTTGTTTTATGTCTGTATTAGGGAAATGACGCAATCTTCTGTAATCTGCTTCTCGGCAGGATTCGGGAATAGTTATGCCCGTATTAGGGCAATGACGTTACTTACGTGAAACGTTGGATTTTTTACTTTAACACGAGGATGCTTCTAGGTTAGGATATGTTTAATTTGGTGTTATCAGCGACATAAAAATGAGGTTTTTATGGATGAAATCAAGCCATTAAACATGTGTTCCACATCTTTGGCATTTCTACAATTTTTCTCCAATGGATGGCACCGATTCTTTTGCCCGACTTGATTCTTCCTTCTGTAACAGCCACGATGTAATCTGTACGTCGTGTTCGTTTGCAACTTTTTACTTGATCTAACAGTTAGTAGCGAAATCATATTTAAACTAAAAATTTGTTGATGGAAAATGGCCGACTACGGCGGAGGTGGAAAACTTATTTAGTTCTGGTTCTGTAAAATCGTCGATGCACCAGATTTCCGTCATTTGTTACTTTTAGACTGTAGAATAGATCTAAGATTTGTAATAGATTAATAGTAGTAGCCTTTTCAGACAATCGTTGGCATCATTCATTATTTTTTTGGCATGTAGAATAGAGAATATTTTTTTTTAATTCTGTTAATCGTCTATGCAATTGTTTCACATCATTCTTTGTTTTTTTCGAATGCAGACCGGAGCTAAAAATTGTGATCGAAAGTAGAAATTGTCCTTTAAAATTAACTAGCTATTTAGGAATACATTTCTTTATGGTGTAAAAAAAAACGGCTACGTTAAAAATTACTGACCCATCTGGGTCTTTCAAGGTGCTTGGGAAGTTGCTCAGCATTTTGTAGGATGGTTGGGGGAGACTGGCTCTTTTGATCGGTGCTGCCATCTGGTTGCTAGTTCTTGGACTGAAATTCACGTTCAGCGAGTCCCTGAGCCATGGGACCACTTTTGGACGCGTAAATGGTGGAAATATTGTCCCAACTACCTTCACTGCATTGTGAATGCTATAGAAAAATAGAAATTAAATATAAAATAAAGAGTGGCACAGTGTGAATGTCTGATGACACTAATACTGTCCGGTGCATTTCCTGCTAGCTTATGTTATTTGCAATTATGTTTGTGGAGGCAGTCAATCTTCTTGAGCTGTTTTTTCGCATCCATGCCTTCCATATTGGCCTTCTTGTGGGCAACAGTTTTGGCACATTAGCTCAAACTTTTATAAATGTTGCAAGGATGCAAAAAATGTGAAAATTTGCCAGTGGTAAAAAACAAATGTGAAAAATGTGAAAAAATGCGAAAAATACGAGCAGTGGTGTGAAAAAAAAGGCAAAACGCACAAACGAAGTAAAAGCAATCAAATTATCCGTCCTTATTTTGAGCCTGGAAGTACGTACATAACGATTTCATGTAGAATGACTACTTGATTTAATTTGTCTTCGTAGCTTGTCGTTGTAATGAGGCAAAAAAACAAGTTCAACAAAGAGAAATGAAGTAGGCTTGGGATTATACAATGACATTGTGAATTATGAACTGTTGCTTCTAAGAAAGTGACCTATATATTCTAAGTAAATCTCTTAAAGCGCTTCTTGTATCCAGTTTAAACTTGTCATTAGTATGTTGAATTGATTACGTAGAATAATGACGAGCAAAATAGTTGCGTGGGTGTAACAGTATTCTTATTACAACAAATTTTAAAGGCATCCTCAAATAGCAAAAAAAAAAAAAAAACACTGAAATTGCAGAGAAATTACTGTACAATGGTTACTGAAAAAGGTTTTTATTAAAGAATTACGAAACTAGTGTGATATGAAAACAAAGAAGTAGTGGTACAAAAGTGAAAAGTAGGTACGTGAAAAAAGTGGAATAAATGAAAAGTAGGTATGTGAAATATGCGAGAAAAATGTGACAAAAATGGGAATGTGAAAAAAGCTGCTACTCCCGGCAGTAACCCTGATATTGAGAAGGGCTAATTTGCCACCGGCCCTGATCACTTCCCATGATATGATAGTTTATCCACAGTTTAATTTAGCTTATCCACAGTTTAATTTAGCTTATCCACAGTTTAGTTTAGCTTATCCACAGTTTAATTTAGCTTATCCACAGTTTAATTTAGCTTATCCACACTTTAATTTAGCTTATCCACAGTTTAATTAAGCAACTTTAGGTCAATGGTGACATAGTTGCGGACTAATGGCAGAGATACTTAAAAATTCGTCATTAGTCTTTTTGCTTAGTTGGGTTTTCATTGGGGTTTTAGTCTTTGTTTTGTTTGGATAAGACATCATCCCCAAGTCTGGTAAAACTGTCTAATTCTTGGCTATGAAAACCGAATTTTTCGTAAATTTGTCATTTCGTAAAATTATCACGTAATAGCTCCCTCTTAACGTCCGTTTGGAGCAGATGTGAATAGTTTTATTTACATTTTCGAAAACATTAACTATCCATTTGTAGAAAATAAAAAAATAAACTTATTCAGTAGAATCTAAGAGCAAGCTGTCAACAATTCACAACAACTGTCATCAAATCTGAATTCTTGCCATTAGATGTTTTTTTTTTTTGTCTCTAAAATTGTAAAGTCAGAAAATAGTTAAAAATTAGGTTGGATACCAGTGAAGTTCAGCTGTTTCAGTAGACATGTCTTCCGCGTTTTGTATCAGTTTATAGTTATCGAATTTGAAGTTTTTGGATACATTGACAAGGCTGACTAAGTATATTTTACTAGTTCTGAACGATTATATAGCTGTTCTGAAATGATTACAACATTCGTGGACCTGTGTGGTTCGTTAACTTTGTCGTTCTTTTGTAGCAAAATCATTGCAATTTTTTTCCTTGCCAGTACGTTGTCA
This sequence comes from Lithobius niger, assembly GCA_023313725.1. Lineage (NCBI taxonomy): Eukaryota > Metazoa > Arthropoda > Chilopoda > Lithobiomorpha > Lithobiidae > Lithobius > Lithobius niger. Next base: position 123,197 of record JAHWFP010052705.1, on the reverse strand, counting down.
TTGTGGTGGTTGGATCATGACAGGATACTCAAAAGCTTAACCCCGCTTCTTAGTTTTTTTTTTTTTTTTTTTATTCAGGGCTGTAGGAATTTCCTTTTCACATTTTTCTAATAGCTGTTCTTTTTATTTAAGTCTGTTGTACCTTCTACTTCTTGCGATGTACTACTACGAGCAATAGATCCTTGTCTTCAAGCCTCATTGAGAAAGAATGGAGGTACAGTTGTATGAGGACCCCACTTTTTTTTTACTGCGTGCATGTCCGTGTATACATCACCGCCAAGAGGGGGGGGGGGGGGGGTTAGTGGGGAACGAATGTCTGTTGGGCTTGATATATTTTTTTTCTTGGTCGTTCAGTAGAAATACATTGAACTAATGAAGTCCAAGTGGTTGCTCTTGTATGATTCCATTTTGTGAATTTGCCCCCCCCCTTTCCCCCTCACTTTACAGCTCCCCTCCCACCCTTCTTTCTCGGTTTCATGTCTCTCACATACCGAGTTTCGTTTTCCCCTCACTTCCCCTCTGCCCATGATCTGATGGTGAAAGCGAGTACAGACGTTGTGCATTGTCCCCGTATGTCCATCTGTCACAATGGTTGGAAAAAGGAATGGTTGGGAATACCAATTGGCTAAAAAGCATGGCGAGTGAACTACTGGTACAAGCAAAGCGTTTGTATTTCTCGTATGTGTGTATTGTAAAACGTCAAGCTGTTTGACTGGAGTTTTGGAGGACATTGGTCTGTTCCTTCACAAAGCATTTTGTTAACGTCCTCGTCCCGAGTAACGGTATAGCTGCTGATTTTTTTTTCTTGGGTCGTAGTTGTGGCTGCAGATAGACACCACGAGATTTTTACACCATTCAAAATGTTATGCCAGTATTTTTTTTTTCTAGTCACCTCTAGAATCGATATTATCCCCATTAAAACAATAACGTTACAAAATTTATTACAGAACATTTCATTCTTATGTGCCCGTAAGAGCGACCGTACTGTTGCAGTGGAATTCTGCCTGGTTTACTTTAGTTTTATTGGGGAAAAAGTTTCAACACCCAAAAGAAAGTTAGTTTACTTCATAAAACAAGGCAGGTCCACAATGATCATAATGAAGTTGTCGTCTGTTGTGACTCATTCTAAAAATGGAACAGTAAATTATTCTAGATGTAACGAATTACAAGCAGCTTAGAAAAACTTGGTTACATCTGATCCTTTTTATCAAATGTGTGACGAACAAGGCAAAATGTACACAGTTGAGAAAAACCTTTTACTATTGATTTTGCACAAATTTGTCGGACGGTTTTTACGTAACGATTTGTACCCAGAACTTCAGAAGCATTTTAATTTGAAGTATTGTTTAAAGCTTAATAATGATGGCCTTCGTTTAAACCCCCCCCCCCCCCTCCCTCTTAAAAAACACAACGGTACTGTCTAGTTTAAAGTGCCTTGAAGATAAATGGTACAAACTAACTACATCATGAAGCTAAGGTAGCCCGCTCACTAAGCGACTTGGCCGCGCAGCCAGGTCGCTGCAGCCAATGAGAATGCTTACCGTTGATGTAAAACCACGCACTAATCATTTTCATTGGCTGCAGCAACCTGACCAAGTTGCTCAGTGCGCGGGCGGCTGTGTCCCTGCTCGACCTTCTGCCCAGGATTATGACCAACCTTACCAGCCATTTTAGCATCTATAGGCCTATTTTGGGCTATCTTTTTCTCTCACATTAATTGAAGGGGTAATCCCAGAATTCTAGTTAGGTTCGTAACTTAATGTAATATAATAATAAATATACTGTAATAATATAATAATATAACAGCTGTATTACCGACAAAGAAAAATGGTAAAAGGAAACAGGAAGGGATAAAACTTTATCCTCTGATACCTGCCCCTATATTATAGTAATAATGAAGATTTAAAATTCCTACACACATTGGGCTGCGTCATCACAAATATTAGTGAATAAAAGTTAAAGTATAAATATTATTTCAAAATAAAATTAGATCCACTTAAAAAACATAAAAAGATCAACTTTTCTGAGACCGATTTTGAATAGACTACGCAACATCACCAACTTGGATGCCAAGGAATTCCATGGCTGTACTACGCGGTTTGAGAAGAACAACTTTGTACAGTCTTTTCATTTTTGCGGCCGTAAGTATAAACGGATGTCCTCTGGTGTATGCATTTCTTCGGACACAGAAAAAGTTTGTTTGGGTATGCATCAGCTAGTCCATGAAGAACGGAGAAAGTAAGGCATAGATCTGCTTGTAATCGTCTGTTCCAAAGATACTAACCCCAAACGTTTTAACCGCTGTTAGTATGGTACATTATAAAAACCGGGCAGATATTTAGTAAAAGTTCTCTGGACCGATTCAACTGCTTTAATACCAACCTACGTAAAAAATAATTTCTTCCTTTGAAAGGGTGGGGGGAGGGGGCTAGTCCCAGGCCCACAAACCCTTAACCAGGCTCCAATTTCCGGTTCCTATTTCCTTTGCGCCTCTTAGCAATTTTCCTACGTGTGCCACTGGCTCCACAAGCGCATTACGGTATATTTTTTTGACAGAAATTAATTTAAAAAGAGGCGCGAGAGAAAAAAAAATTTGCTTACCCCCACAATTGCCCAAAATTACCACGTAAATAGTAGGCCGACTTTTTTTTTTATTTATTTTATTTTTTCTTGCACGTTTCGCGAACCTATTTTCTCTCCGTCGGAAATCGACTTGAATGTAAACGACGTCTGGAACAATTTTCATACCATCTGTGTCTTGCACACACAGGTAACGAAGTGTCTTCTTTTTTTTTTCTTTTTTTTTTTTGTTAACCTGGAATGCTTACACACTTGCTTGCATACCAGTTTGTGTGCTGATTGACCGAAGTGTTTTGTGGCCACATCCGCATCATTACATCCAATTGCTACCTTCGACTGCAAGACGTGAGTAGTTAAAAATTTTAATTATAGACCCCCTTTCAAGGACGGGCTTTAAAAAAAAAGCTCCTGGCTTAATTCCATCGACTGTATAGTCTTAACAACGTCTATTATAAGCACTTTACTGCTAAATTTTTAACACTTGCGATTGCTTCGGTAGTTCTAGCGGCTCCAGTAACTACAAGTTAGCCTAAGTTTCGTTTTTATGTTTCGTGATAAGCCTACGCAAAGAAATTTAATGGCATACTGAAGTACCTTGATTTTTCATTTTTATTACGTAAAAACTGGCAGTACTGCACCCAGGATGGTTTTTTGTTGGGAGGGGGAGGGGGGGGAGGGGACAAATTTCCAAAAACGGCCAATTCCAAATGGAGTCCCCCACGCCGGGCGGGGGGGGGGGGTGCTAGTAGTTCCTAGAGCCCCGCAAAACTAACTCTGACTCATTTTCAGGAATTTGTCACTTTTAAACGTTTAACCAATCAGTGTTTAGAATTTTGTAAACTGCAGTAAATGCCTCGTTTAACTTTTACCGAATTTTACCCGTAAATATAGGTTCGGTGCCACTGACGCTGGTGGTAAATATTAGCATGATATTTCCGATTTCTTTGCTTAACTGCACGTGTTTAATTTGTAACGGGGACCACTGATTAATTTTAAACCGACTTCGAACATGGCACATTGGATATACCGACTAGTGCACACCAGAGTCAGGAGTGCAGTATTAATTGTGTAGTTTTTTTAAGCTTAACAGTCTAGGCGTTGACTTAAAAGCTCGTTTACACGTTTCGTGAAAATTTTCCATTTTTTTTTGTTTATCTGATAAGACTGTGCCTAAATAGACCCAGCTGTAATGATCGGGCTTTCAGTCAAACAATAGGATTGTAGGTTGCGGACTACTATTTTCCTTGTAGTTTGGAAGTGTAATAGTTTAAAAAGTAGTTAAATAAAAAAGCACGATTGCTAGTTATGGAGCAGTTGCAGTTGGTGCTACAAGGCTGTTTAGATTTTTTTCCCCCACAAATTCAAAAAGTTTCATTAAGTGCCAAATAGACTAGCCTACATAAAATACGATGAAAAAAAAATTAAAACTCCTTTCATACATGAATTTGTATACAATATTAAGATGGGATTCTGTATTTTCTATTATTTTTGGTATTATTTGTTGCCACTAGGCGCCATTGTCATCAATTGTGCGAACTTGTTTAATTTTTATAGGCTTAAGTTGATTTGCAACTTTTTAAAAATCTTAACTACAAAAGGAACAAATACAAGCCGTTGCATACAGCATTTCATCCAATAAAAAGAAGATACGAGATTTTTACCAATTTTCGTACGATTTGTTGCCACTAAATGCCGTTGTTAGTAAAGTGTGTTAAAGGTACATTCCTCCCGGTTGGCTTTCCTGTATGGCTCAATTATGCAACGTTACTACCAGACGTGTGCAAATGTTGCAAAGACATTCAGTTGCCTTTTCCCTCTGGTGAGAAACGGTTTTGCTATACATTCACTTTAATTTACGTAAGTGTTGCGAAAGCTATTTTGCGCAGGATGCTCGAATATGGCGAGAAGGTATGTCCTTTTAACCGATTTTAATTTTTTTCCATAAAAAGAAAAAACATTCGGTAAAAATAGGCAAAAATGAACGCGTTATTTAAACTGCAGTTAGGTTAACACACTTTGTTATAGTTTGTTCTACGTTATGTTTGCAGGAAACCGACTGTACGACGCCTCGTTTCCTTGCACTACGAGTGTAAAAAGAGTGTACGATTGTAGACTATTTACACGTTTTTTCCTGCAAACATAATGTGGAACAAACTATAATGGCATCTGGTGGTAAAAATTGGTACTAAAATTGGTAAATGTCAAATTCTTTCGGTTTAATTGTTTTTTGTTTTTTTTTGGTGTAAGAGGCCTGTGAAGGCCTAAAAAAGCCTATAAATAAGCGCAGAGCACGTTATTTTCCTTTTAATTACATTCTCCACAAAAAGTAGGCTTCAAATATTTATAAATTCAGCTGCCACGGGGCCCCCCCCCCCCCACACACACAAAACTTAACAACATTAAAGGATAACAGACTTTATTGTGGATTGCCGTTTGTTTTGTTGAAATAGAGGCTAAACTTCTGTCTGGAAGTTTTACGTACCTTATAAAACAACACATTTAACATAAAGTTTAAACTCCGAAGTCGTAATAACAATACCTTCAAAACCACCAATCCAAACTCAAAAAACTCGCGACTGTCGGAGACAGTTTGGTACCTTTGGTTGGCGACAAAACTCAAAAGCGTTCCAAAAGAGTGTTAGCAGAAATAACGTTACCTTTCGACTTGACTGATGGATCTGTCGACTTGACACCCATACAAGATTTGATTTTGTTGAGCGCACACAAAGTATTTAACCACGCCCCTTACCATGGAGTTGTTACAGAGTTGGTGTTATCGTGACGTCATTGCTGGTATACCAACATTTCATCAGGGGCCAAACTGTCTCCAACATTCGCGAGTTTGGATTGATGTTCTGGGAGGCACTGCGTGTTTATTAGTCTAGTCTGTATGCTAATGTGTTAACTTGCTATGTCAACGCATACAACGACAGACAGAAAATATGACATGCTAGCAACTTAATTAGTGTTCTCGTTACATTAGCAGTAAATTAGCAGCTGGGTTTTAAAAAAAAGTTGCCACAAATAACGTAGGCCTGTGCCAAACTGGAAGCCAATTAGACACGCGAAAGGTTTTTAAAAAAACCTACACAATGCAGTAGGTCGTTATGATATGGTAATTAAGTTTTGTACCACCCTCGAAGTTAGTTGTATGGCCATTTGCATTTTGCATTATTTAAGAGTTTATTTGCATTGCACTATAGTATAGCCTGTCTTCCTTAGTACTTGTAGGAATTTCAGGATGAGCATTGGTGCTAAAATAATTCAGTCCTTCTCACAAGAAGACGGTTACTTGATTGTCTTCGTGAAGATGGTTTGACACAGTTTTAACATTAAATCCTTAAGACCGAAAAAGAGAAAAAAAGTTTGCGTTTTGTGCATTTTTAAAAGTTTTTAAAAGTTAAGGTGTCACCAGGCTTTTTAACAATGAACATAGGCGGTTCACTGACAAGGCCTGACAACTGGCAAATCAAAGACAATAACACGTTTCATAAATTTTCAGCACACTTTTAATGTGCCTTGATCGCAACAATAAAAATGGCAAAAAATGAAAAATAGCCATCAAAATATGGGGAAGCCACATCAGGTAAGAGCATCTGCTGTTATTTGATGTGGCTTCTCCATATTTTGATGGTTATTTTAAATTTTTTTGCCATTTTCATTGTTGTGATCAAGGCACATAAAAAGTGCGCTGAAAATTTATGAAACGTGTTATTGCCTTTGATTTGCGAGTTGTCAGACCCTTTCAGTGGGCCGCTTATGTTCTTTGCTCAACCGTACCTCGCAAAAAATGGTATCTACTCTGTGTGCACAGGCTTTTTATTTTATTGTTATAATTTTTATTTTAACTTTTTTGTAAAAACTAATGTGTCCGTTTCAAGTAGCCTACGGACGTTCATATGTTAATGCAAGCAAGCATTAATAGATATTAGAGTTGTTGGGGTTCTTATTTACACTTTGTACATCTTTTGGGGCCAAAATCTGATTGTGAAGACCTGTATGAAGACCCAGGGTGCAGCAATGTAGACGAAGGAAATTTGGTCGTCTGGATGGTCGCAACACTGATCACAGTAGTCCCCGGATACGATACCTGTGCCCGGATGTAGAGTTGTATACAATCGACTTAGAAGTACCAAATTCGGTAGCTCTCAAATTAAAACTGTATTTAAGCCTCCAAATTGGTCAATTTTTGATGAAATTGTTGGGGGAAAGCACAATACAGAGATAGTTGACCTGCACGAACCTTTTTGAAGCCCGGATACGTGGGTCTAATCAGGGTTCGTACACGGTCTTAAAGTCCGTTGAAAAGCCTTAAATTTCAAAACCAAAAAAATCGAGGCTTGAAAAAAGGCCTTGAAAATTGGCATTTTTTGTTGTAAGAGCCTTAAAATGGTCTTGCATTTTGTTAGCAAAACCATCGTTTAACCAAACCGTTTAAGCAAAACGATTTAATCAAACCGTGTACTATGTTTGATGAAATACAGTCAATTTATGCTTAAATTCATAAATAAATAAAAAATAGTTCGTCAGCCTAATGCTTATCTTCTGTTAACGATACGACGTACCTTCGTTCGTATTCGCGTGTAAGTGCGGTAAAGAATTTATAGGGTTGGGGCGGTACATGTATTGCAGGAAAGACAACTTGTCCTACGATGGGGGCAAAATAAATAACTTAAATGGATGTTTATTCAATTATAGAGTACTAGCGGAGTCGCTCGGTTATTCCGTTCCGCGTCGTCACGCTCCCCCCCCCCCCCCCCATTTATTTTGCGGGTTGGGCGGTAGATGGCATCGTATGTTCGCGCTGCTGGCCATTGCGTTCCGGGCGCAGCTACTATCTCAGCGGGCCTTGGCTGCTACTCTTATAATTTGCCGTTCCGTCGGTAGATGGCGGAGATGGCATCGTATGTCCTGCTTGCTGTTGCGCTGCAGATGGCCGCGTTGCGGAACTTGTGTAATTTATATATATATATATATAGATAGGCTAGCAAAAAGAATGAATTTATTTTAAGGTAATTTGTAACAATTTGGTTTGCAAAACGGCCTTGAAATTGGCTTAGAGTTGGCCTTGAAAAGGCCTTGAAAATGGTTTCGGTCGCTTACGTACGAACCCTGTCTAATGCAATAAAAAAAAACCACCATCTAAAATCGGTCCAGTATTCCTTATTCCTATCTGAATTTTTTTTATCATCCACTTCAGATTTATATTTAGACACAAATAACCAACATGTTGTAGTGCCAATTCCCTTTATATCCATTCCTTCCTTCTAACGGACAACAATTTTGTGGACGACGGATGGAAGATGAAACGCCCAGTTTCCAGCCTGATCATTCTAAAAAGATTGTAAATATGTCTTGCATTCCAACCAAGCTTTTGTGCTTATTCCTCATATTTGTCGTCACTCTAGGGTGTTTCTTTACACGGTGCAACACGTAGGTGTCAAGTCGAAATTCTTTCAGTCTTTTTGTGGATTCTCTATTGTGGTTGACGTTCATTAAAAGGGAGTTGAGGAATTTGTCGTAGTCTGTGTGGTTTTGTTTTCTTCTTCCTTTTTTTCTGCGCATTGGGGGAAAAATGTGTGGGTGGGAAGAGGAAACACGACGCGTGGTGGTGTATGGCGTTATTGCTCTCGAGTGGAGGACACAGTCGTAAAACGTTTTGGACAGCCACACACATTCGTCTTAACCTTCCCCAGTATTTTTACTTCCATCGCGGGCGTTTCAGGGGAGTGTCAGGTAGATCGCGTTCGGGGTTAGTGGGTAGGCCGGTATGCGGACAAACAAATTTAGGCACCCGGACAAATAGGCGCTATAACATTATCATAGGAACTCGGACATATAGCACACCGGACAATAGACATTAAGTTTAAAAAAAAAAACATTTTATTGGGATGAATTGCCCTCGAATTGGGGGTGAGGGCGGGGGAGAAAATAGGTTTACCATAAAATGTCCGTAGCCTTCAAAACTGCTAAAGATTTGTTGGCATCTTTATTGCTCTATAGTATATCTGATGTTATGTGTTAGCCGCAGCGAGCACAACAGTTTCAATGAGGTACCACACAAAAATTTAGGGGAAAATGCGTAAATCTGTCTACCCCTACAGTCCCACACGAATAAGTGCCCCAGATTTAAAACAAACGATAGAGAATCTAAGACCAATCCATCCCAATTAAAAATAAAAGGGTTTAGTGCTGTGTCCGGTGCGTAATTATCCGGTGTCTGTTATGTGTCGTATATCTGGTTAGGCCTACACCCGACTTCTTCTAAACGTGATCATGTGAGGTATGGTGGTGAATGGCACTAAATAGGACGTCATTTCAAGTTTGATTTGAAATCCCAAGTCGGCATTCGGAGTACAGCCCTTAGGGCCCCCGCGCACTGGGCGGCGAGTGGTCTTCGCGGCCAAAAAACACGGCGACGTGCCGCGTGGCCACGTGCGTTTTTCATTGATAATTCTCGATCACGTGGTGAAAGAAGAAGACGGAGCAAGTATGGTCGCCAGCACGCCGCCTGGTATCCTGATGGCCGCTGTGACTGACTGGCCACCGCAGCCAAGTGCACGGTGCTATACATATACCGTAAGTATTCCCGTTGGCCTCAGCGACCTGGCAGCGCGGCTTGGTTGCTTAGTGCGCGGGAGCCCGTACAGTAATGCCGAGTACCGAATGACAACATGCTCCCACTTCGTCAATTGCGTATGGTATTAGCTGTTAAACAATCTTCGCAAAATTGAACCCCTCTTTGCGGATATTTGGTACAAAGGGTAATAAGGGGAGGGCAAAGAGGGAAAATTGCCCAGGGGGTCGACTCATTGATGGAAAAAGTAGTGACCATGCTATAAAGATTGTCGAATTTGCAAAATGGCTATTGAGGCTCGAAATTAGTATCGAAATTTTACCGCTCAAAACATGCTGTAGTGAACTAAGAATATACTTTTAGATATTTTTTTAGATCATAGTCGGGGGAGGGGGTTGGGATTCTCAGGACTCTTTAGTTTTTACTGAGATGTGTTTGGGGGGGGGGGGGGGG
>JAHWFP010052705.1:101791-113487 GCA_023313725.1 Lithobius niger | reverse complement strand
TCAGGAATGAGTGTTGGGGAGGGAGGGAAGGCTCAGTTTAAAATTTGCTCCTTGCCTCCAGTGACCTTACTACGGCGCTCGACGAAGGTACAAAAAAAATGCGTCGGTTTAGATCCTAGAAGTCATGTTCATACACGCTATGTCCCATTTAATCCTCGACGTAACTATGTGTAACACGATATTGGCCTGTTAATGCTAGTTTCCGTTTCGTTGCAAGTCCGTCTCTCCCATTGGCAACATCTTTTTATTTCTCCCGTGGCGTTTGCTTGGCAGCTGACATAGAGGCCTCTGGTGACGGACAGACCCACCGGCCGTCGGGTATGGTGTGCCAATCACGCCAGCGGTGGTCAGCAGGCATCCTAGGGCTTTTCGAATGAGGCAGGAAAAGGAATTACGGCACGTCTTTTTGTTTGAAATGTTCATCCGTGTGGTCTTGTGTCCCGACCTGGATGAGTATATACCTCGTAGATTGTACTGCGGTCTCATCTTGCTCATTAGCATGCACTGTATGGTAAAAGTGTTTTGGGTGGTTTGTTATGGTCACTTTTTCGTCCGGTGTTTAAAAAACTGAAGGAAGGAAAAACAATCGTTAGCTTTTTCCTCTGGCAGGGAACTTTGGTTGGACCATATTTTTTGTTTTTGTTTTTGATTTAGTATGTAGACAGGGTTCAGACAAATCCTGGAAAACCTGGAAAACTCCGGGAAATTGAAAATAGCCAAAAGCTCAGGGAAATTTCAGGGAAAACAAAAATTTGTTTGAAAATCAGGGAAAAGACAGGGAAATTTTAAAAAAAAACGTCTTTGAGCCTGATCTGTAAGTTCCATTGAATTAGCAGATCAGAAACAATATCTTAGGCTAGTAGAAAATATTTTAATTTGTGCTTTAATATGTTCAAGTATTTTAGATATTACTTCAATAAACCAAATCTTAGAGTGGTACCAATATCTGTGATAATTTTCTGGGATGTTGGAATATTTTCGTACAAACATTAATAAAAAAAAAATTAGCTACTGCCTGTTTCCTTAACTAACCATCTTGTAAACACCTGGAAATTGCCATTGGATGCACCTGGAAATCTCGGGGGAATTGAGAATTAAAAATTGTCTGAACCCTGGTAGATGATCCATTCAGAATTAGCTCTCGGAAGTAGCTGAACACTCTTCGAAGTTTTGGGCTCTATATATGCCTTGCTATTTTAATCAGTTTTGAGGAGGAAAATAAAACTAAAGAAAAAAATGTGTTTTAACGCACAAAATAAGATCCTATAGCCAACTGAGATAAGAGATTTTTAAATCCAATCGCAGCCAGGACGTGTGTACCCTGGTCTCTGACCTCTGCTACTGTTTCATTCATTACTAATAATTAGTGACGGTGTCCCAGGTCCGTAGAAATGGCAAGTGAATTTACTAGGTGTAGGGAAAGGTATAAGGAAAGTGGTCAGACCACTAGTAATCGAACACTGTAAACAGTGGCCGTGAAAGAAGCCCACCTCGGGTTGAGTCGAGGTTTTTCCCGACTTTTTCCTCGGAATTTTTTGCCGCTAGTGTATCATTGATTGGTATTTGTTTTACTGTACTCGTTTATCTGTACGCCGATTTGTGGAACACGCTGTAATGTCCATTATTGAAGTAGCAAGGGTGTGATCCTGTGTCGCTTGTTCTGTGCTATGGGAAGATCGTCAACATGTCCTGAAAATTCTTGCAAATGGTGGGGGATGTTCAGGTAAATAATGCTGTAAAAAAGATTCGATCATGTATGGCTTATGGTTTGGAACTTTACGCCATTAATCTACATTGTTAATTCATAAGCCAGCGAGGACTATTAGCATGAGAAACAGCTCACGAGTAGCTCTTCTGAAATCCGATAATGGAAGCTAGCGACGGGTGCGGCATGGTGCAGTTCGTGAATAGGTCGTCTGCATTACTATAATGGAAGCTCCCGACGGGTGCCCGATGGTGCAACTCACAAGTAGATCTACTGCAATCCGATAATGGAAGCTCCCGATGGATGCACGATGGTGCAGTTCACGAGTAGCTCTTCTGCAATTCGACAATGGAAGCTCCCGCCGGGTGCACGACGGTGCAGCTCATGAGTAGTTCTTCTGCAATCCGATAACTGAAGCGCCCGACAGGTTCACGATGGTGCAGTTCGCGAGTAGCTCTTCTGCAATCCGATAATGAAAGCTACCGATAGGTGGACGATGGGTGGACTTAAATCTACAAGTAAAACATAGAATCTATGTGCCAAGTTTCAAATGAATCGGACAACGGTTTCAAAAATTACCGTACGATCATGCATGAGGAGTGACAGACACACTCGCACCAGTGCAGGATGAGCAGGGTAATCCGCTCTGCACATCACTAATTATTCTTACCCTTGTAATATTAAAGGTAGACGGTTCACCTCCATCTGTTGGCAAGAGAATTAAACGAAAAGTGATGAGCTGTTCAGATTTGTGGAAAATCTTTTTGTGACTGATTTTGGCGGGCGTATTTGCGTTTAGGTGTGTGAAATAAAGGGCGAAAAATTGAGACATCCTAGGGGAAATGGCCAAATTTTTTTGAAGTAATACGGATGTGAATCTTTTTATTTTCTGTTTCGGGCCAAACGTTATCACGGAAAAAGATCCTATCAGGGACTTGAACCGACAGCTGGCCACCCGAGCACGAATGCTTCTGAACTGACCCGGTGATTGAGAGTGCGAGGAGTTCGTTCGGAAAGTGACTATCTCCCTTTGATGTGGTGAAATGATCAGATACGTCTCTTAAGGTTTTTCCTGCGGCGACTACTTTCATCATTAGTGCATTCAACTTGGTAGCTGTTGTTTTGATGAAAAACACGATGAAGTCTTGATAAAGTAAAGAACGGTGGTGATGATGATGATGACGATCATGGCCAAAGCGTGATGGCTTCCTTGTGAGGCTACTATCGTAGATCTTTCTCCTCTCGTTTTTTTTTTTATAATATATATTTTTTTAATTTTTGTTATTTGCTGGTGAAATTCCCCGTTGCGGGCTCGTTACTTGTTCGGCATAGCGCGCATAATTGCAATTATCTCTGGACCTCGTGTACCTTCAACTTTTTTCGCACTTCTTGAACGGAATTTTCTTGTAACCTGGCCGAGGCTGGTTGGCCGGCTTGTACTGTATATTAACATATTTTTGCCCAGCAAGCCAAAAGCTATTTTGGCGGTATCTCGGGGCTGAGGTTATTGAAATGCTGCTCTCCCTTGGCAACATAATGGCCCTTTTAAAGAGGACGGTTAATTACAGACGGGGTGGTGGACATGACGCTGTCTCGGCTATTATATACTCTAATACGCACCGGGCCGGTCGGCCGGCCAGCGAGCTACGGGCCTCCTTTCACCTCATTTTGACCTCTTGTGGTGTTCGGCTGGAACGCAAGTTTTAAAGCCATTCTAAAATAATAGTTCTAAATGTAACTTATGGGTTTTTACGACTCCAGCGATTGTCGTCTAGTGGGGTTTTATAAGGACATTAGTCTTATTTTTCCGTGTGAAATGCATTATTATTAAGGTCCACATTAATTACTTAATCTCTTCTCTGTGGGACAATTAAGACCCCTCTTGGTGGTGTTTTCCACCCCAACACACATCTTTCCTCTTCCAGGATTCTATCCCCTTTCGACTCTTTTGACCTCGCATCTCAACTTTTCTGGGCTTCGTCACGTTAGTTCAGGAATTGTCGAATTTACTCTCGATTAATTACTAGAAAACACATAAAATGCACGCTAGTGATCGTCATGGAAAACTTAATAATGGGAAAAACGGTAATTTCTTTTCCTGTATTGTCGGAATCTCGTACAAAAAAAACAGCGTAAGTGACCAAAGAATTTGTAAGCAATGATGCAATTTTGATCGTTAAACATTCATCCAGATTGTTCACATTTAAATAGATGACTTACTCATTTTGCTTGGTCCAAAAGCGGATTTTTTTTTTCCGAGACGTGATCGTTTCATGTGGACATCCTCTCTATAATTTCTGTCGTTTCAGTCTAGTTTCTACCAATCCCAACCTCTCCCCCCCCCTCCCCCCAATACCTAGCAAAAATTGATAGTTGCCTTACTATTTGAGTTTTCTCCGTTGTGTGCGCGGCGTATCTTTAGTCCTGGAAGTATTTTATGAGCGACTACATCTTCTTGGAGGCGGCGGCTATATTCGACGGCCGCCATTGTGTTTGTAACCATCTTGGATATCAACAAGGCACTCTGCTGCCAAAAACGTACAATCGATTACCTATGTTCGTTCTGCGGCGAACTCAAGATAGGCCGCGCACATGATAGAAGGCTTTCCATTGGTGCTAACAAACATGTCCAATGTTTAATCTTTGTTACCCATCGTCCTGTTAAAAAGGGATTGCTACAGAACGGCCAACCCCCCCCCCCCCCCCGGGGACCCTGAACAAAGCGAGCAGCAACAGCCCAGTGGTGAGCTTCCTCTTTTCCAAACCAAGTAATACCAGTTTGAATCCCACGATCAACTCAAGTTTAACACTTTGGAATCCCAACTTTATTTAATTAAACTTTATTGAATTTGTTTAATGAAAACCATTATATACAAAAGCACATCAAATGTATGCGGATTAAAAAAAAAACAAAAAAACATTGAAATTGTTGGGGGGGGGGGCTGCGTAACATGCGACTTAGCAGCCCCACGATTAATGATTCATTAGGTGATGTTGCGCTGGCCCATTACTGTTGATCTGATTCCCATCAGCAGAAAGAAATTTTTCAGAGATTATTATTTGTTATGGAATGAATCATATAAGCACTTCACCAAAAATTTACTTATCTAAATGGTTAAAAACTATTTGCATTAGCCAAATAATTTAAATCTAAAAATCTGATAGAAAAAAAACAAGCCTCTGAACACTACTAGTTACCCGAATTTCAGGTTTTAACTGTCGCTCCTGTATAATGTTGTATGTCTAAATCTGTCTGAATTTGACATTTGATCTGAGCGAAGTTTAGTTTGTCAATTTTTCTCTCATCTGACCCTGTTGATTTTTTCTCATCTTTTCTCTGATGATTATTCCCTGATGATTTCTCTTACAACCACTGTCCGCGTCGCCAATCACATTCAAGTCTTAAGTTTCCGTATAACCAAACCGTAAAAAAAAAAATGTGGAAAAAATCCACTTATTTTTAGCCTCGTCTAGAAACCGTACTGGCTAAATCATTCTAACCATAATCGCAGCAATTAAAATCTGACCTGCCACAAAAATTAGCCCCTTACTTCGATTAGCGTAAACACTACACGTCTCGTGATTAGTTTCTTCGTCAGTGATGTCGAACAAAGCAGCTCGAAAGAAGCCATAATTTTGGCTCAACTGCTTTTCAAAGAATCTTGACACGAAAATTTGACTAATATTCACTTAGCAGCCATCATTCTTGGTGCGCGGAATTCGAAGAATCCAGGGACATGACAAGCCCAAGTATATGGTCTACACTTGAACAGTTCTAAGCCAAAGGTTCACCTCTCGCGCTGGCCAGGTGAGGCTAGTTTAGGGGGTGGGGGGGGGGGTTTGCTACCTCCAACAATCTTGAATAGTCTCCTATAGGATGTTTGTTGATCGGATCGACTCTATTTTTGCAGAGTAATTAGCAATATTCAGAGCAGTACATAAACCGAGGTTAAAGAGGGATTGCCACCAACTGTCAAGCTGCAGTTTTTAACAGGCGAAGGAACACACACTCTTTTTACACAACAAACAAGCTACGTGCCTGTTTAATTATTGAGTGTAAAGTTGGTGCGCCCTCGTACATCAGGAAGCAAACGTTAAAGTTAAGCCTAATGACATCACGAGCCCTTTATTTCTATTATATCGACCTTTTTGAAACGCAGATTTTGAACCGCTAGAAAGCGCAGTCCTGTGACCATGATATCGTTAACCGTGACCGCTTGCTCCCTGGTGCACGTGGACGTACCAACTTTACATTCAATAATTAAGGAGGCACGTGGCTAGCTTGTTGTGTAAAAAGAAATTTCCTTGCGCATTCCTTCGGCTTGTTGAAATCAAGTGCTTCATAGAACTAAATAACGGTAGACCGCTATACCATGTGCCGTGGCTGTTTGCTGTGACGTGCATGTCACGTGACTCGGCTAGTCCACTCAAACGGCCAAACAGCCGTTCTCGTTCATCATTGGCTAACTCATGGTGACGTCACGGCAAACAGCCATTGTGCGTGGTATAGATGATACAACCTGTTATTCGGTGAATGGGCACCTTTTAAATCCCCATTGCCAATTTAATCGTAGCTTTTAAAGAATTAGGCCTAAACAGATGTATTGAAAATAATTGGTAAGGTACAGAAATCAGGTTGTTAGCTCGTTGTTACTTGCGTAGGTTTACACTGGCTTTGCAGATGAACTGATTCTTCAAGAGGATTGATTAGTCATAATAATATTTTAGTCTTCTGTACGGCCGAAACGGCCGAGAAAACTATTGCAATGACTTTCTCCGTCCGTCTGTCTGTCAACTTCAGAACGGTACCAGAAAGACAAACTAAATGTATACACCATTACATACACCGACCAAAAATTGTCCTAACACAGCAAAATAAAAGATTGTTGGTTCCTTACAGCCAATAGGCTTTCTCGTCATAACTAAATGGAATAACATTGATTGTCGTTTTTAAACACTGCAGGAAGACACGCAACCGTAAAAACAAAAGGATTTCGTTAACAACACAGTTTCATCTAAAATAGCCTCGATATACCGTGTTGCTCGCATGCATGAATAGGCCTACTTTCGAACAAATTCTCCTGGTTACCTGCAGTTACGAAATTAAAGCGGCCAGGTAAACAAAATAAGGCCTAAAAGCTGAAAATTATGCCTTAAATCACGTTTGCCATTGTAGCGTCAAATCTCCGCACCATGTTGCATAAATGAATTGGAGTACTCTCGAACCCAACACTCCGTTGTCTGCTACTTACGACATTAAAACGGCTGGTAAAAACTAGGCCCAAAAGCTAACAAATTTTTGACCAACCATTGTGATGGTTCCTACGTTTAGATTACATAATAGAGAGCGCTGTTGCAGTGCGTGATAGAGGTGTGCACCTCAACATTTTCGAAAGTGGCGAAAGTGCACAGAAGACCAATTATGAGTAGGTATAGTCGCTACAGTCACTTGTTTATATGAGCTGTCAACCCGATAATGCTGACAGTATATGTTAGACGATCATAACGCCTGCAAGTAAAAAAAAAAAGCAAGCCGGCAAGCATTGTATATGTCTCGGTCGGCCTTGATCGAATTCTCCGTAGTCGTTTAGATTCCCTTTTCTGTGTCTAAAGCTCTAATGCTAAAAGTTGGTAAAGACATCTATTGAGGACAAAACGAATTTCAGCACAATTCGGTGGTAAAAAAAATAAAAACTTCAACCAGAAATTTCTGCTAAGGAAGTCGTCGGCTCGCCATCATGTGGATCCCATATCGAATCTCGCAACCGATGTATACTACCTATCTTAGGGCACGTTTGTGCAACGACTCGCAGTTGTATTCTCGTAGCTAGAATTTAATCGTGATGGCAAATGTGTCGTTGCTATGGTAACAACGCTACCTGGATGAGCTAAAGCCGACGTCGTTTGAGTAAATGCTTGCAGTCTTGATAATCCGTGACAATAAAATGAAGAATTCTCCCTGACGAAATGATTTTCCCAGTCACTTCTGAACTCACACATTGACTGTTTTCGTTGCGAGCCAGTAGAGCTAAAACCGTCGTCGTGTTAGAATTTCAGACGATTTCTTGCTTCTAGCTGCGAGAAGGCGAAGGCGAGTCAATGCATAAATGCGCCCTTACGGTAAAGTCAAAAACTGTCATTTTTGTGTTCCTTGTAGGGTTCGTTATAAAACATTTGATATACCAGGTCATGATATGTTATGGAAGAGATTTGTGTGTCTCACCATGGCCACTAAACTAACTGGCCCGATCTACAACGAATTAGAGGGGGTTGACAAAATTGACGCCACGACTGGCCCATTTCTTGAGGTCTGTTCGAGAATTGGCAAATCGCATCGGTGAATTTTTGTACGGGGAATCGCGACATCTATAAGTGGCGGTTTTCAATATATAATTTTAATTTTATGTAGATTTGTGCGACATCGTTTTATTATGTATTAAAGTATTTTTAAATAGTTTTTAAGATATATTACTCAGCCAGAGTTAAGCAATTTCTCTACGCTTGGAAAAAAAAGCGACATGTTCGTGCATCCAGAAAGTGTTGCAAGGGGAGAAACGTTGCAGTTTTGTACGGACGGTGTCGCCCTCGGTTGAATATCGTTTAAGTGGCGTTTTCGGCGGCCATATTTCCCAACCTAGTGGCGTATGCTATTTTTCATTCAAGATCCGGCCAGTACTGCGTTTTGTGTAGGGTAGGGGGGGTTACTCAATCCACATGTAAAGTTAGTGAACAAACTATACTGCAACTCGCGTCGGAATTATGAAACCGAACTAGGATCATGCTACGTCTATAAGTTGATCAGACATATTGTGATATCTTGACATTAAGGTCCGTAAAATTTGTGGAAACTTCCTTCTCACTCACCCACCCAATAAATTCTTGCTTCCAGCAAAGGCCTTATATGGTTTTGGAGGACTGACCTGGCAATGAAAAACGAATCTTGCAAACGGCGTAACAGGAGTTTTAATTCCATCTTGGTCTCTGTCATGATGAAGCGTCTATTGGTGTCTTAACGACCAAGACCCCCAACCCATACTTATTTTAGGGGTGGTGATGCCATCACGATAATGACTCCCGTCCCCCCGATTATTCCCAGCTTGAGGTTCCCTGGTAATTATTCTCCTCTCCCTCTCGAAGTCGATTGATTAAATTCCCTGAAGCGATAATTTCTACTCTCCTCTCGTGAAATTTTGGTTAGAGTTTTCTTCGTTTTGGCAGCCAGAATCAACGCCGCGTTAATTGTATTGTATCAGAAACGCATATAACGTAAGAATAAGGAACATGGTAATGTAATAAAGATTCTGTTTCAGTGTTCGATGGATTCGTGTTTTAAGTTTTCAGGCAAAATTTTAAAAACCGTAAAATGCACTCCCCGAACTCTTCAGTAATTTAAGAAAAAGAAACTGGGATGGGATTATTTGTTCTTTCAACCAGTTTCGGGTTTGAAAGCGATGTAAAATGAATGAAACTTAAAAGTAGTAGACAATTATGAGCTTCCTCTTTTTTTCCGTACAGAGACTCTACTCCGGAAAAAAAAGGTTAGGCAGGAGGTATTTCTGCTACTTCGTATATTTCCTTGTTCAGCATTCCAGTGGTCTAAACATCAAAACTGTAGCTCAAAAATTGTTATGACTTTTAGCAAGGAAAAGAAAAACCTTAAAAGTGCACGAATCGTACATTTTAATTTCTTATTAGACTCATAGAGCAGATTTTTAGCGTTTTCATAAGAAAAACAGTAAACAGTCCGTCCGTGTGTTTAAATGCCTGTTAAGAATGTTGACAATAAATCTTTAACTCGTCTAGTGCGTTTGATATACAGTAACACGTCCCATGTTGAACCATTTTGAATACCATATAGGCTACTCTCGATTCTGCAAAGATATACTATACCACGCGCCATGGCTGTTTGCTGTGACGTGCACATCACGTGGCTAGTCCAATCAGAAGGCCAAAGAGCCGTTGTTCTCGTTTGTCATTGGCTAACTCTTGGTGACGACACAGCAAACGGCCATTGCGCATGGTTTACGTACCATTCGAAGTTGTTTTTTTTTTGCACAAACTGAATGCCTTTAAAAGTGGTTAGTATGTGTATTGTGTTAATTTTTCTTTTCTTTTTTTTTTTTATCTTTTTGAACTTGTAGGCTTACCTGTCGAGTTTGCAGGAGAAGAAGGCTGCCCTGCTCAACATCAATGTCCAAGTTCACAGTTTGCTCACAACAACGGGGCTCGACATGACACATCTCAAAGAAGATGTGACAGCGTTGTATCATCAGTGGGATGCCACTTTCGAAAAGTAAGTCTCCCCGTCGGTCGTCTTTTAATAACGATTGAAGAACAGTCATTTTCGTGTTTGTTTGTGAATTGTGGTCCTTAGCGCCTGGACTTGAAATGAAATAGCAGCAATGGATAGTCATTCGCTGTCGTGTGTTTGGTGTAATGTTTAAAACATCCTAAACACACAAACGGTGTGAAGTCCATTGCTTACAGCACTTTTAAGTAAAGGTTATTCATTTCATGTTTTAATTTTCTGCCAGTTGGCCCTCAATAATTCTAATTTCAAAACCATCCCGTCAGCTAAATATTCAATTTTACGTTTCATCCTACTAGAATTACTCGAGCTGCGTCGCATTAAGTTTGATCTAATCTTGACTTTTAAGATTCTACATGGTCTCTGCGATGTGAGCTCTCCCTTTCTTCGATTTGGCTCCTAACGTTTTGGTACTCGTGGGTGGCCACAAATGGAAGCTTGCTAGACAGGCCTGTATTCATAATACTCGGTTAAATTTCTTCTCGGTTCGTGTGGTTCACATTTGGAATGCCCTGACTGAAGGTACCGTTAACCAGTCCACAGTGCAGGAGTTTTGCCGCTCGCTTGCAACAGAAAATCATCTGCCCTATTTAAAACGCCCGTTTTAGGATGCGGTATTAAAGGTTCACAGTCCTTCCGTAGTCCTACCACCGTAACGTGGTGAAACTGTATTATTATTATATTATATTATCCTACTAAAAAAAAAAAACTGAAAAGACTGTTGGTGTATTGTTGAATTTGTCCATCTGTATTCTTCAATCATTTGTGCGTGTTTTTAAGTATCTTGACCATAAATCGCCTATTAAAGGTACATGCATCCCTGTAGGCTTTCCTATGACTCAGTTTTGCGACATTAGTCCAAACGTATGTAAATGTTGCCAACACAGTCATTTTCTTGTTTTTTTTTTCTTTCTTTCATGTGAGATGATTTAGCGACATTAATTCTAACCTGTGTAAATGCTACAAACGCTATTCTCAACGGGTCTCAAGATATACCGGAAGGATTTATGTTCCTTTAAACGCCCAAGAGCTGTTAAAATTAATTTGATGAAAAGAATGGGGTTGGGCCATAACAAAAAGTTATATAATATCGAATCTTAACTTCTGTCCACGGAGACTGTTCACGCCTAACTCCATCGTGGAAAATTCGGCGTTTATGCGATCGTTCACGTGAACACGTGATTTGGCTTCATTCTAGAATTAACGCAATGCCTTTATTCTCATTTGTTCAGGAATTTAATTTATTAGTTTACTAGTTTAGTTTGCTTTATGTATGACTCTTTAGTAGGGTGGCACTCAAAATTGAAATTGCTAAATTTAATCATGACACCCCCTCATTTTGTCCCTTTTACCATAAAACTAAACCCCTGAAAGTTTGAAAGCATTCTGTGAATATTTACCGGTCGCTCATCGCTGTTGAACATTCTACAGAAACCGCCTAATAAACAAAATCACTTTAAACCTAATGACTGCTATTAGCAGTGGTTTATTGCATGGTATTAGTACAATATATTGTTATTAAGAAGTAAAAACACTTCTAATAAATATCAGGAACAATAATATGAGAATAAATGTCTATCATAATTTTTTAATTCCCTTCATAATAGTGGAATTGCTCGATTTCGGATATTCTCGGCGATGTTTCTCCACGACTTGAAGTAGGAACTGCTTCTGGTCTTCTTG